>MU224845.1:1412425-1427599 GCA_018584345.1 Thuja plicata | reverse complement strand
ATTAAAGGAATTACAAAATAGTGACATGTCCTCTTACATGGACTAGAGGACAAATACAAATAAGGATACCTTGGTTTATCCTTTTAATTACATATTTTCAACCAAGGAAAGATTAATTCTAACAATAAGCATTTTCTTTCTCTTTTGGCTTCCATGCTTGCTTTCTCTTCTTCCTGCATTCAATAGATGTGTGCCCATGCATTTTGCAAGTGGAAAAATATTTTTCCATGTAGGTTTCCCTCTTTGGTTGATTCACCTTAGATCTACATTCATGTGCTTTGTGTCCTTTCTTGTTACAGTTATAACAATTTCCTATGAATGTAGATGCGGATTTAGGAATACCTTTAGCTTTGCTTCTACAAAAATTTGATGTGTGGCTTGGTTTTCCACAGTGATTGCATGACTACTTCCTTGGTCTTGGATTTGTGTAGACATCTTTTTTATCATCTTGGTATGATGATTCTCCATGCTTGGTATACCCTAGACTGGTATTTTTGTTGGCTCTTCTTTGTCCATCCCGAAAATCATCCATTCTTTTTGTACTTTATTCAACTTTCTTGATCATATCATTGTGTTGTTGTTGAATCCTTACTTCATGTTTCAGTCTTTCATTTTCTTCTCTTAGCTCACCAATAGCTTCCAATTTCCCATTGAGTTATATGTTCACTTGGTTTGCCTCCTAACTCATAAAAACAATTTGATTGGTGATCTCATGATGATGTTCAGTAAGTCTTTGTATTTCTGATTCTCTTTCTTGTAGCTTTTCATTGAGCTTCCTCCTGTCATCAATAGCTAGTGTTCTTTCTTTCTCATCTTGTCTATAATTATTCATAACATCAATCATCCTTACCATCTGTGTCTCTTGACGGATTTGTAGGGATTTCACTTGTCCAGCCAAATGTTGATTGATTTCATTCAGACTTGTAATGCTTCCTTCTGATGTGTCTGATGCATTGCTAGATATAGATAATCAGGTATCTCTTCTCCATGATAGTCTATTTCATTATAGTGAGATGCCATAACCTTTCTTTCATCTAGTAGCTCTCTCATATTGATTCTAGCTTCTTTATATTGCTCATAGAAGATCTGTATCTGCAACTTCTGATTCACAATATTCTTGTCTAGATTATACCTTTTCATTGTATGATCTTTTCTCTCAAGTGATTTAAACTTTTCCAAATAAGAGATCTATCTTTGATACCAATTTTTGGAATAATGGAATGGTGTGTACTAAGAGGGGAGGGGTGAATCAGTTCCCTTAAAAAAATTTATCAATTAACCGGCCTTAATCCTTTAGTAATCAATTCCTTACATTACCGACCATAGGTTTTATTCTATCTTTGTGTATGTAATATCAAATCATAAACTTAATTTGTATGTAAACATTCATAGAAACATTCATGAAATGTAATGACACATGACACAAGAATTGGTAACATAGAAAACCCCTGTTAGAAGGTAAAAACCGTAGTGCAAATGAAACCCACAAAGCTTCACTATCTGTAGAATGGAAGGTGTCAATTAAGGCTACAAGTTTGATCACTTCTGATGATCTTACCCTGTTAGGAGTAACATTTTAGACTGGTTAGTTCTACTCAGTTAAGATATTTACCAACACTATTTAGTGTGCACTCAATTAAGAGATTTACAAAAGGATTGTTAAATCCACCTTCTTAAAGTATTTCTTATATTTGCTACACTTGTTAGAATGTAGTCAAAAATGCTTGTTGACCTAATAAAATGCAATCCTGAGTTGCTGAGTACAGATCCTTTATGTTCACAATGTGATGTATCACCTATAGTGATTTATTAATACCTATGTTCTTCTCAGTAGCCTTAAATCTTGTTCTTTACAACTGATTTCATCTTTTGTTGTCCTTCTGCATAAAACTATGTATCTGATCCATAGATGTTCTCTTCGGCTACAATCATCATCACATCATCTTGTTCTGATTGATTACACATCTATTTATACAATGAATTGACCGAAATAGGTTTCACGCTTAACTATGAAATCTCTATGATCAAAGGTTTACAACTTGACCTTGATCTCCTAGTTTGCATGTTTTCAATCAGTTAGACTGATTAAAACAATTACATGTGCTTTACATGTCCCTCAAGAAATGGTTTTAAAGATAAGCATTAAAGCTAAATATAAAACTCAAGTGTTTTATCTAACATTTAACTTAGATCCACATTTCTCAGAATTAAAGTTGTCTCTCGGTAGGCTGGTGCTCGGGTTGCTCTGTTGTCTTTCCTCGGTGATGTCTCTGTAGACATTCTACTTCTCGATTTTCTCTGTAGACTGACTGTCAGTGTTCACTGTGAACTTGTTTGTCGAATTCCTCTGTAAACTACATTGTCACTGTTTACTATAAACACTCTATCGGTGATAGTGTACTTTATCATTTTTGTTGATCTTTGTGAAATTTTGTGTCGGGTTGCACTATAAACCTCTCTTTCGGTGATCATGTTACCGATGATTCAAAAATTGTTTCCTTTGCATACTAATGGAAAAATATGATCATCAATATATATATATATATATATATAATTAAAGTAAACAAGTGTGAGGTGTGAGTTAACTCCCCTTCAAAGCCAAGAAATTGAAGCTTGGTTGATTGAAGGTGAGAGCGAGCTACTGTATGGAGGAGATGGTGGACCAACAAAGTGAGATGACCAAAGGGGTGTAAAATTAGTAATAAGCTATGAAAGCGATTCAAAATGACCCAAGGAATGTTCAAGTGACCAATAAGTTATAAAATGAGGCAAAAATTAAGGTTAAAACAACCCATTAAGAATCATGACATCAATGGTCTGCCACAAGAGGTGCTACATTGCCAGGAGAAATATGTGTAACGCTCCAATGGCCATCTTTGGCCTGTAGATTCATGGGAAAAGTATGCACTACATAAACATATTTGTGGCATGTGTGTATCCCAAATCAAATAGTCCACATGGTCAGGATTTTAGACAAAGGAGATTCAATGACTAGGCAAGCAAGGTGAATTAAAGGCTTAAGTAGATATTTGATTTCATCTAAGGTACAAGTGTCATGTAATGAGGAATTTCATATGGTGCAATTTATGGCATTACATTTTTCCCCCACTTTAGCGATCATATCATTGGTGAGATGCAAGCTAAAGTAGAGAGACAAGAGTTAGAAACATTATACCAAGATATGAAAGGGAAGCAAAATATTTTTTTAACGCAGAGTTAATCCTAGGGAAAAGATCTAAACATTCATTAGACCATGCTAAGCTACATCATAACATGTTATTTGTAGAGAAAAATTCTAGATGAAAAAGGTTTAACATTTGATAAAAAGGGATAAAAATATGATGGCAATCCAATACAAATCACAAGATAGTGATCATTGATATTACATCGGTATGGGTAGCAAGTTGTGTTATGCTAGATAGCCAATTGGGGTGAAGCAGAGGCTTAAGTAGATATTTGATGTCACCTAAGGTAAAGGTGTCATGTAATGAGCAATTTCACATGGTGCAATTTATGGAATTACATTTTTCCCCCACTTTAGTGATCATATCATTGGTGAAATGCAAGCTAAAGTAGAGAGACAAGAGTTAGAAATATTATACCAAGATATGAAAGGGAAGAAAAATATTTTGTTAATGCATAGTTACCCCTAGGGAAAAGATCTAAACATTCATTAGATCATGCTAAGCTACATCATAACATGTTATTTGTAGACAAAAATTTTAGATGCAAAAGGTTTAACATTTAATAAAAAGGGATAAAAATATGATGGCAATCTAATACAAATCACAAGATAGTGATCATTGGTATTACATTGGTATGGATAGAAAGTTGTGTTATGCTAGATAGCTAAAGGTTAGGGAAAAAATTTTGGATAATGGTTTGGCCCCACAAAGGTAGATTAAATAAGAGAGTAGTTTTTCCCCCACAAAGGCAATAGAATAAAAATATTTAAATTATTTAAACTTTAGAAATGTAGTTGATGCAGATATGATAGCCCCCTCTTAGAATGGAATGTGTTGTATAGACTAGAACACAATTCATTATAAAGATACAAGAGATGTTGTGGAATGTCAATATAGAGAGATGTTTCCATGGGATGCCCCCTTACAATAGGTGACACATGATATCAAACACATTGAAACATGTAGAGAGATAGGGGATTAGATTATTCCACATCATAAGAACTCATAACAGTCAAAATGTTTTAGTGTATCACTACGTATGAGCTACTTATCATGGTCACAAATTTTCTGGATCTGAAGAAGATCACATGAATGAATATATAAAATAATTTAAGTTTGGGTCAACATGGAAGAAGAACTAAATGCTCCCAATGCTTTGCATTGTCCCTAAATGTTGAAATCTAGGATACGACAAATTCAAGAAGAAAATAACAAATAGAAAAAGTGTACAACATACATCTCCCTATTTCTAAGTACCAATGAAGTAACATTGGTTCTTTAGGATGGCATAACATTAAAAGAAAAGAAAGGGGAACACAAATAGGCATACTTTAATCTAAAAATAAAGAAGATGGAATTGCCTCGGTGATCCTCTACTAATAGGTCCTTGTCCTCCCAATCTTGATCATGTGGGGAGGGGGATCAAGCTTGAAGAGGAATAGAAGCTAGGGCATCCCCAAGAACCTCAAAAGTAGTTATAGCTAAGGATGATGCTACCTAAACACTCTCATCCAAAATCTCCATTGAGGAAATAGTTAATGATCATGTGAAGATTATCATCAATGTTGGAATATCCTTAAGAGATTCAAACATACATGCCTCACAAGATGTAGGTGACTCAACTTGAGGAAAGGAAAGAGGATTTGCATCACCAACCTATATGAAAGGGGAAAAGAGAAACTCTGGATAAGTTGGAGCCTTCTCAACAACAAGCATAGATGCAGATAGAAGATTCATTAGAATGGATTTCTGATGACAGAACATGGTAGTAGGTACCTACAAAAACCTTTCTCTTCAATGATGGATGGGATAATTTATTTTCCATTGTAGCAATCCTAAGAACACTAAGAAAGCTAGGATGATGATTAGCATGTGATAAAAGAAAAGAATAAATGACTACTCTTGATACCACATGTGTATGCAACATATTAGTCAATTGAGGGAATTGAGGGATGTTAAGAAGTGAAATAATAAACGGAATTCCAAGAATAGGGAGATGGAGACTTGGACCCTTTTAGGACGAGGCCCATCAGCACCACTTGAACTAGAAATAAGTAAGATAGAATATGTAGAAGGAAAAGATGCATATATAATAGGAGCGAGAGAATGTGCATATGCAAGAAGTGTATACACAGTTTTTCAAGCTACTTTTCACCTTCACAATAGCCTCAGACTCTAAATCCATTTCCTGCCATTGATGCTTGAACTCACAACCAAGTTTTTTTGGGCATAGGTGAAAACTACGAAGAGAAGTTTCTAAAGACTCGATAGCATCTTGATCCAAGGGAGAGTTCATTGATGTTGAGAATAGAAAAAATAAAGGCTCACTGATGAATTAGGAGGTGCTACAAAAATGGTAGCTACAAACTCATCCATGGGTGATCTTCCCCATTTTACTCTAGAAATAATTGGAGTAATAAGGGGTACCATCGGAGGCTAGGAGAAAGGTGATAGGACAGATGATAAAGCACACGATGACTTCTTACCCTTAAAATAGAGGGTAGGGAGAGGGATGTTTGCAAGGATGGGAACCTCAAATGGAGGGTGAGACTTGTAATTTTGTAGTGTGGGTGTCTTCCCCTTGTTTTCACTCGGTGTAGTAGGAGGAACAAGAGACATTATTAGCGTGAGGCCTCACACTGACCCTTCATAGCACAACTGACATTTTCATACTTTTTATTTTTATGATGATACATTATTTTGATATATTAGACTATTTTAAGACAATGACTTCATATCATTAAAATTTATATGGTGATTCTTATATGTTGTTTGATGATGTTAGGATATATCTTATATGTTCAGATTACTGATCTTGATAATATGATTGAGAGAATTGATTTGGGTTCTACTTATTTCATTTTGATGTGAAATTAATTTCATGTTATGAGTTTCAAAGTGAATATAAAGTCAAATTGGAATTTTTATATGATGTCTTGGCTATGTGATAATTGAGGATGCTTATGATAGATGTATTTCAGGAAGTTATATTATGATGATATTTTATGAAAATTGATGAAGTTGTATATTTGTGCTTGTGGAAATCTAATAGTATATGTTATCCTAAATTATGATGAATTTTGTAAATGCTAGTACTAATGGAATTATTTTATGCTAATTATTTATGTTTCATTTTTATATGTATATATGTCTCTTTTCATGAGCTGTTGATATTTTGATCAAGTAAGCAGGAAATTGACCATGGAATTTTAATGCGGGGAATCGAGGATGGATTAATGTGAATACCGTGTTAAGGCAAGGTTAATATGGTGTAGGAGAACCCCTTGAAGAATAAAATGAGGTCACAAGTCCTCCATTATTGTACATGTTTTGATAGGCCAAGTGCCTATACGGATCAAGGGATCCTAGGAATGTAATAACTCCAAACTTGTAAGGCCTAGTGACTTAAGATGTGTTATAAATCCTATGGTCAAATATGGTCAAATGGACATGGTTTGGGTAGAATTATGTTAGTAAGGGTTTATTTTATGTTGAAATGTTCATAAAATTTCAAGTGCACCCTTGGTAGGTTCCTAGGATGATTAGGAAGTCAATTTGCTCAAGTTTTTTCAGAAGAATTTGTATGAAGACATTTGAATTGCAATTAAGAAAACTACATTTTACCGTTAAATTCTCTGGTTTTTCATTATGTACAGAGTTGTAAGGATTCCAATGGAAAAATAAAATTGATAGCAAGTTGGGTAATTGAGTTATCTTTCATTTTAATATAGTTATACATCCTAAGGTGGAGTATTGAGAGAAAAATCATGTCACAGTCACCTACAAGTCAAAAACTTCGCAAAAAACCAGGGTTTCAACTATCTCTCTCCACATCTCCAGATGTAACCATGGGAAAAATATAGTTCCATGTTATATTGGAGTTTAGAGAGTGTATTTTACGATTCATTTGGTTTCAGAGTCAGAGGTCTCATTTTTGGAGAGATATGCATGAAACCCTAGCTAGGCATCTGTATGTGACTAGCAGAGAAGCATAGGCTAGACGGTTGCAGACCCCATAAGTTTTGATGGGAATCATTTCAAGAACCAAAAATGGATAATTGATGTTCTCTCATGTGTCCCAAAGTTTTCCAAGTGTTGGATTGTAGAAGCCCAAGGTTTTAAGGGTAATTCCTTCTTTAGGTGCCCCAATTAGCCCTTCTAAGTCAAGGTGAGGGTTTCCAAGTTAGAGGAGTTGTCCAAGGTTTCAGAACCTATCCTTTTGGGAAAAGTGCAACCCCAACTAGTATGTTTTGATCATCCAATTTATTTTCTAGGTCCTTTTATAAATTTGAAATAAAAACTAGAAAAGGTGTCCAAAAATGGCTAATAGAAAACCAGGTTATTTTAGGCCCTTGTGGTGTAGGCAAACTAGAAACCAAAGAGTTAGTTTTGGTTGTGTTTGGGAGTTTCAAGGAAGTTATTTTGGCATGTTAAACAGATCCTAAGACTTGGCAATTGATTTGGAGTACCTTTGAATAAGGAGGGTAGACCAGAGGCACTTAGGGAATAAGGGAGAATCAACACAAAGTGATGTGTATGATGGAGAGAAACTTTGAAAGGGGTTATGGGGGATTAAATATGAAAAGTTTGTGAATTAGGAAGAAGATATTGAATGTGTGGATCCCTGGCCTGATATATCCCAAGATAAAGGGGTAGAATGCTTGTTTTGATCAAGTAAGGACTTGAGTTGGTTCAAGTTAGTTAGGAGGTTGGGAGCTCTGCATCAAGTGGTATCCGATAAAGAGAGATCCTTAGGAGGAGGATTGTAAACCATGGCTATATAAGAGGGAGGCACTAGGATCCCATAAAGGATCACAAATGTAGAAATTTCAAGGATATTGAGAGAACAAATGGCAGAGAACAAATGGTAGAGAACAAAGATTTGAGGAGAAAAGTGGAAAGACTCAAAGGGAAGGTTGATAGAAGAGGTGTTGGAAACTCTAGAGATGAAGAGGAAGGGAGTGATGAATAACCCCTTAAGAAAGAATGGGAAGGGGTTCCTGCAGACCACATGCTACTATTGAGGACCTTGAATTCCATGGAAAGGAAAATAATGGATGTTAAACTAGATCTTCCAATGTAAAGTGGAAAGATGGACCCTAATGTAGCTATGGATTGGGTTGATCCTCTTACAAGATTCTTTGACTGTGAAGACATCCCTGAAAATTAGAGGGTGAAAATTTCAAAGTCAAATTTGAAATATATGCACTCACGTGGTGGAATTTCACTCAAGATGAAAGGGTGAAGAAAGGAAAGAATCAAATCACTACTTGGAAAATAATGGTATCCTTACTCAAATATTCATACATTCCTGAAGATTATGAAGTGAAACTTCACAAGAGGAGGATGAGTTTGATGCTGAAGGAGTTGGATGTCTCAAGTTGCACTGAGGATTTCCAAATACTTGTCATCAAGTCCAAGGTGGAAGAACTCAAGAGTGTGAATCTTGCAAGATACATGCAAGGATTAAGAATTACAATACAAGATGAACCCAGTTTGAGTAGCCCTACCATAGTACAAAAATTCTATCAATTATCATTGAAGGTTGAGAAGAAACTAAAGAGAAGACGTGAAAAGGGTGGTAGAGGGAGAGGACAAAATGAATTTGGAAGTAGGGGCAAAGGTATAACCAATGGAAGAGGACAAGATCCCTAGGAATATGGGGAATCAAGCCATGAAAGTACCCAAGGAGAAAGAATCTCTAGAGGTTCCTTTAGGAGAAGAAGATCAAACTCTAGAGGGAGATTTGGGGGAAGATACTCTGATACAATCAAAAGCTTTAGGTGTCATCAGCCTGGACACTTGGCATCAAAGTGGCCTGAAAAGGGAAACAAACAAGGTGAGAGGAGAGAAAATTTGGGGAGAGATGAAGACTCCCTAAGTGTACATTCTCATGAATCCTTTGCCACACCAGAGAAAGGATAATTTATCATGATGAGGAGGACTTTGATTAATACACCTAGTCCACTAGAGCCACCCCAAAGAAAGACACTTTTTAGAACCACAAGAAAGGTGGGAGGTACAACATGTAGAGTGGTTATTGATTCCTATTCTACTAACAATCGGGTGTCCCTTGAAGCTATTGAAAAGATGAAGTTTAAAAGTATTCCACATCCCACACCCTACAAGGTGTCATGGCTCACCAAAGGGAAGCATACAGTCATTGAGGAGCAAGCATGGATAGAGTTTTAGATTGGAAAATACAAGGATAAGTTTCTCTGTAATATAGTACCAATGGATGCATGTCACTTTCTCTTAGGGAGACCATGGTAGTATGAATTGGGGGAAAACCATGATGGAAGAAAGAACACATACTCCATCTAATACAAAGGTGGCAAGGTAAATTTACTACCCCTGTCTGATAATGGTGAAGAAAAAAAATATTCTAAATTTTTGTTTGTAGGAGAAAAATAATTCCTAAAAGTATTGAAGGAGAAGGATAAACCTTGTTATGCCTTGGTGGTGTTTCCAAAACAAGAAGAGGGAAAGGTGCATAGGAAGAAAGAGGAACCTAGGAGAGTAGGTCCTAAAGAGATAGCAGATTTTCTAGAGATGTATAAGGAGATTGTAAACAAGGAATTACCAAGCACCCTACCCCCAATTAGGGAGATTGGCCACAACATAGACCTAATCCCTAGAGGCACACTCCCAAACAAGGCAGCATATAACTTGACACCCCAACAAAATGAAGAAATGTCCAAACAAATACAATAAATTTTGGACAAGGGTTTGATAACCAAAAGCTTGGGCTCTTATGTAGTCCATTCCCTATTAGTACCTAAGAAAGAGGGGACTTTGAGATTATGTATTGATTCTAGAGCCATAAATATAATTACTATTAGGTATATGTTTCCTATGCCTAGGATTGAGGACTTGTTGGACAATCTAGGGGGTGCAAGGTACTATTCAAAGGTAGACTTGAAAAGTGGATACCACCAAATCAGAATAAGGGCTAGAGATGAATGGAAAACAACCTTTAAAACTAATTAAGGCCTCTATGAATGGATGGTTATGCCTTTTAGGTTATCAAATACTCCAATTACATTCATGAGGATCATGAATGAAGTTTTGAAACTATTCCTTGGAAAAATTTTGATTTTGTATCTAGATGATATCCTTATCTTCAGTAAGACTAAGGATGAAAAATTAAAACATTTGAATTTGGTCCTTAAAAGATGGCAAGAGGAAAAGCTCCTAATCAACTTGGATAAGTGTGTTTTCATGCAGGGAGAATTGGTGTACCTTGGTTTTGTAATTTTAGATGGAAGCATAAAGATGGATCTAGATAAGGTGGAAAGAATATTTAATTGGAACTCTCCAAGGACCATGATAGAGGTTAGAAGCTTCTATGGGTTAGCTTCTTTTTACACAAAGTTTATCAGGGGTTTTAGCCAGATTTGTGTACCAATCTTGGAGACAATCAAAGGGGGAAGAAGTGAAAGTTTATGTGGACCAAGGAGGCTGAGGAGGATTTTCAAAGTATCAAACAAAAGGTAGCAAATAAACCTATAATAGCTTTTCCATATTTTTAAAAAATCTTTACAATTGAGTGTGATGCATCTAATATGGAAATAGGGGTTGTTTCAAGTTAAGAGGGGAGACCCATTGCATTTTTTAGTGAAAATTTTAATGGGGCCAAGAGGAATTATTCCTCGTATGATTTAGAAATGTATGCCTTAGTATAAGCCTTAAAAAAATAGAGGCATTAGCTCCTTCCAAAGGAGTTTGTTTTTTTCACTGACAATCAAGCCCTTAGCTTCTTGACTAGACAGGAGAAGTTAAGCCACAAACACATTAAGTGGGTTGAATCAATTCATGTATATACATTTTCAATCAAACACAAGAAATGAGTTTCTAAAAAGGTGGCATATTCTTTGAGAAGAAGAGCCATGACAGTGCAAGAGGTAAGATTACAAACTGCGGGTATTCACTCCTTAAAAGGTATGTATGAAAGTGATTAGAATTTTCATGAAATATACAAAGTTTGTTCTGATTTTTTAGAGGATTATTATGTTGAATATTCTGATTATTTTCTTCAAAATGGTTTTTTTGTTTAAAGGACATCAATTATGCATCCCTAAGTGCTCAATGAGAGAGAACATTGTGAAAGAAAAATATTATGGAAGCATGAGTGGACACTATGGCTTGGATAAGAACCGAGAGAAGGTAATAAGGAATTAATATTGGCCCAAAATGTAGGGAGATGTGAGAATATTTGTGGAAACATGTACTATTTTCCAAAAATAAAAAGGTACTTCAACTAATGCACGTTTTTACTAACCATTACCCATACCTACAAGACCTTGGGAAATTTATGGTATGGATTTTGTAATGGGTTTTCCTAGAACTCAAAAATAATTTGATAGTATATTTTTAATATTTTATATGTTCATTAAGATGGCACACTTCTTTCCATGTAAAATCACAAGTGATGCAACCTATTCAGCCAAAAAAAAATTTAAAGAAATAGTGAGGATACATGGACTTCCACAAACAATTGTGTCACATAGGGATGTAAAGTTTATTGGCCATTTTTGGAGGACCTTATGCAAGAGGTTAGGAACAAACTTGAATTTTATTTCACCTTACCATCCCCAAATGGATGGGAAAACTAAAGTTGTCAATAGGTCATTGGGAAACCTATTGAGATTCTTAACAAAACAATATGGGGAGAAGTGGGATAATATACTTCCATAAGCTGAATTTGACTTCAATGATTCTATGAACAGAAGTATGGGTAAAATCCCTTTCCAAATTGTATATAGATATAATCCAAGGGGAATACTAGAATTGAGAGATCTTCCCAAAGATGGGAAAGTGAGTGCTCATGGTGAACAATTTGCAGATAGCATGAAAGAGGTACATGATCAAGTCAGGTTAGCACTTCAAAAAAGTTCATAAAAGTACAAAGAAAGTGTAGATAAGAGAAGGAGGGATGTACGATTTTAGGTTGGTGACTTGGTGTGGGTGTATTTGAGGAAGGAGAGGTTTCCTAAGGGGAAGCATAAAAAGTTACTCATAAAGAAAGTGGGTCCTTGCAAAGTCTTGAAGAAGCATGGCATGAATTCTTATGAGATATCACTTACCTATAACCTAAGTATATCTCATATCTTCAATATTTCTAATCTAACACCATATAAAGGTCCTCAAGATGCAGATACAGAGGTCCATGTTGAATATTTACAGGAAGATCTTGTAGATATACCCTCTCATGAACCTAGGAATCCTGAGAAGATCATTGACACAAAGGTCATTAAAAAGACTAGGAAGAATGTGTATAAATAGTACCTTGTTAAGTAGGTTTGACACCCTATAAAGGGGGTAGTGTGGATGGATGAAGCTAAGATGAGGAAGCATGGAACTTCCTTGGAAGAACTTATCTCAAGAGGACTTGAGATCAATCCACCATGGGAGTAAGGTGCGGGAGCACCCATCGAAGAATAAAATGAGGTCACAAGGACTCCATGATTGTACATGTTTTGATAGGCTAAATGCCTATAGGGATCAAGGGATCCTAGAAATGTAATAAGTCCAAACTTGTAAGGCTTAGTGACTTAGTATGTGTTATAAATCCTATGGTCAACTATGGTCAGATAGACATGGTTTAGGTAAAATTATGTTAGGAATGGTTTATTTGATGTTGAAATTTTCATACAATATCAAGTGCACCCTTGGTAGGTTCCTAGGATGATTAGGAAGTCAATTTGCAAATGTTGTCAACAAGAAAACTTGCTAATTGCAACTTTTCAAAATATAGTTGCCCAACATTCATAACCAACCAAAATTGGTTTTAAATTAAGGGAATTCATAAAAAATTGTGTCAACAATCTAATTGAAGGTTTTTGAGAATAATTTGTATGAAGACATTTGAATTTCAATAAAGAAAACTACATTTCACCGTTAAATTCTATGGTTTTTCATTGTGTACAGAGTTGTACTGATTCCAATGGAAAAATGAAATTGATAGGAAGTTGGGGAATTGAGTTATATTTTATTAGAATCCAGTTAGAGGTCCTAAGGTGGAGTATTATGAGAGAAATTAGTCACAGTCAACTATAGGTTGAAAACTTGGCAAAAAACTAGGGTTTCAACTTTCTCTCTCCATATCTCGAGATGTAACCATGGGAAAAATCTAGTTCTAGGTTATATTGGAGGGTGAAGAGTTTATTTCATGATTCATTTGGTTTTAGAGTGGGAGGTTTCATTTTTGGAGAGATGTGCATGAAACCCTAGCTAAGCATATGTATGTGACTGGTAGAGAAGCATAGGCTCGATGCTTGCAGACCCCATAACTATTGATGGGAATTGTTTCAAGACCAAAAAAATGGATAATTGATGTTCTCTCATGTGTCCCAAGGTGTTCCAAGTGCTAGAATGGAGAATCCCTAGGTTTTAATGGTACTTCCTTCTTTAGATACCCCAATTAGCCCTTCTAAGTCAAGGTGAGGGTTTCCAAGTTAGAGGAGTTGTCCAAGGTTTCAGCACCTATCCTTTTGGTAAAATTTGTTGGCAAGTTGACTTCCTAAGGATGCATGACCTATTTTGTGTTGTCATCATGGAAACAATGTCATACTAAGTTTCTGTCAAAGATAACTTAGAAGATAAAATGACTAAGTATGGAAACAAGGCAAACAGAGATATACATCGATCAACACATCAGTGCATGTGCGAGACATCAAATAAGAGTATGCACATTCAGATATATGTTCTATGTGATGTCTACATACTAAGTCTAGACACACATGGTACGACATGATAGTACAGAGAAGTTACAGATAGATCAGTACACCAGCAGTCCAGAAGACAGAGCATGGAAGCCGACTAGTGTTTTGATCAGCGTGAATTATTTTGTTATGTAATGGCTAAGCACCTTTGATTATATGTTTTTAATGATGTAATTAGTATTTTTTTAAACACGCTTAAGCCAACTTGCTTGGAAGTGTTGTGTATTATGTTTTAGGGCCGACCATAACTCTTATTTTGGGTCGCGTCTATTCGGGTATGAACATATAAGTATGTAATGTAAATTTATGTTACAAGTGTCAAATAATATGTGTGAGAAAGATATAGAAGAGTAGTATGATGAAGTCAGTAGGAAATAAATCTCTTTAAGAGAGTAAGAACATTCACACATAAATGGAACTGATCAGACAGCAGTGTCATCACAACAGTTCACTTTTGATATAGTGTATATCAACTATCAGAAGGTTTTAGCCTTCATCTTATTGGGCAATGAGCCTAGGCAGTGAACCATATACCTTTAACAGGGTTTTGTAAAAGACTCCTAACAGGGTCAGACCTTTAACTAGGTCATTGTACTTGCATTATAAAGACTACTTCTAATAGGGCAAAGGAACTTTAACAGGTTCACTATACTAGTACAATATTTGTGGGTACTAATTCCCACTGGGGTTTTCCTCTTATCAGATTTTCCCCGTAATCATATCATGTATTATGAGTTCTTATGTTAAGCTTCATTAAATGTATGTTTAAGTCGTTGAAAAGTAGTAATTAGACAAACACTGATTCACCCCCCCCCCTCTTAGTGTTTCTAAAAATTGGTATCATAGCTCTGGTCCTCTGAAAGAAAGTTTAACCACTTGAGGGTATCATGGACTCAACAGAAGCAAAACATTTGAAAAATAATCTTGAAGCAAATTTTGAAGATCTTGATAGATCTGAAAAAGAAAATGAAGAACTTAGACTAAAAGTTGATGGCTCACAAATGCTTATCAAGAAATTAAGAAAAGATTTGAAAGATTGTTCTACAAGTGATTTAGGGAAAATGGTCAAAAAGATCAATGAAGAGAATATGTCTCTGAAAGATAAAATTGAAAATTTGGATGAACAGCTAACAGACAGTCAAATTGCTATTGAAGAAAAGATCAAAGAAAGAAAACAATTAGAAGATGAACTCTTGAAAGCAAACATGAAAGTCTTGGAATTGGAGAACATAAAGAAGAAGATGGAATCTGAATTAACAGAAGCA
>MU224845.1:1352501-1374915 GCA_018584345.1 Thuja plicata | reverse complement strand
AGCAATACTTCTTCCATTAACAACATGCACATTCCACAAAAGGCTTATATTTTTGTAATATGAAATAGGAATTAATGTAATTCACTAAAATATATTGCAAAAGTATTACTCTTATATGCAGAAAATTTAAAAGGAACTATGAGCAATGACCACAATAAGAAGTATGTAAAAGTGAGGCAATTGTATTCTTCTCAAAAATCTATGTACAAGCTACATACATGAATTCTAGAATCAATGGCAAGGAATGATGAACTCCTCTTGCACAAAATCCAAAAATACAAGTATGCACTTACAATGGAATACAAAAATAAATGGATCCACAGCAATAGGAATTTGAAATTCACTAAAGCTAATTTTCCACCAAATTTGACTCTCTAAACAATAAGCAAAAACTGCCCCTAAATAGCCAACATGGCTTATTCAAATAAAATTCCCTCCAAAACCCCTAACAACTATAGGGCTTTAAACAACATCCACAAAAACCCCTAAGTTAAAGCCTTTAACTTAGGCACATTATTTACATCTTCTAACACATGGCATTCAAATACAAAGAAGGTTTTAAAAACCTAATTTTTCAAACTTTGCAAGAGCTTTAAAAAAAAAAACCTAAACCACTCGGCACTTAACTCCACATATACTATCAACACCACACCCGAGCATTTGAAGGTAACTGTGGTTTGCTTGAATGCACTGTTTGATATGACTATCCTCAAAGAAGAGATAATTACAGCTGTCGTGGCACTTAAAGTACTAAGGTGGCAATGCCAAAGGGATGTCGATGTACTGTCACTGACATAGCATTTACCTCAACTGACAATGGAACTCAAATGCGAGTAAAATACAATGTATACCATTTGATCAATTTAATTTGCAACTTTTAGGGTTTTATGGTTTTCATTGTGTTGCTGCCATTGTGAATAATGGAAATCATGAACCCTGTTATGAAATCCGCCATATTTTGTGGAGAAATCTTGAGTTTTATGAGCTTTAGGAGGAAAACATTGTTCATACTTTCATTGCAAACTATAGTCTCATTGTTGTAGCATTCTTCTTCAGTAGAGGTTGTGGCTTTTGATCTTCATCTTGCTCGAACTTGAGCTCAAACTATAAGTTGGCATGTTCTTTCTTTAATGTAGGAATACTTGAGGATATTGTGCCATAACATATGGCACTGATCAATGGTTTGTAAGTTAGTTTGATTCATCTCCATTTTGGGTTTTGAACTTGCAGTTCGTTTGAAGGAATGAGGAGTTCTTGTCTGTTTGTGATGCCACCACTGCACTTGAAAGTGAGACCACTACCACTTTGGAATGGTTTGGAGTTGTGGCTGAGGTTTCAAGCCCACAAACTCTTGATTGTGAACTTGGGATGTCCTAGCCACAGCTTCAGGACTCTTCCCCAGTTGGTTGTGTAACATGGGATCCCATCACTACTGTTGACCTTGAGCTGTGGTTGAGATATTGGGAAAAGTCCTTAGCCACAGCTTCAGACTTATCCCCAGTTGGCTGTGTAACCATAAAGCACCACCACTACTATCTTTCCATCAAACCCGTGGGTAATAGACCAATTTATGAAAAAAATTTATGTGACCATCATGCGGATTTTCTGGAATCGTGACTCTCTTCAGCATTTTTGAAAAAATGGAGCTTATGACTAAAAGATGGAGTGAATACATTTGGTTTCAGCTTTATGACATCTTTCAGTCATAAGCTTTACTTTTTCATGCGAGTTTCTGCAAACACATCTCTTGGCATAAACGACACATCTCTTGGCATAAACAGATAAGTTGACTCCCTCTTTTGTTTGTTCATTCTCTGCCTTTATGCAATGATCTTTACTTGCTGTATGTTGGTACTCTATTTGATGCTCGACTGTATTTACTTGCATTACTTTTAAAACCACCACCCAACTCTGCACTTGGAACTGTCGATTTGGTGCTTGTCTCCATTTTGAGTTGAACCATGGGATTTACTTTGTTTGAATGTTTTAATAAAAACATTATTACCGTTGTCTTCAAATACTAGTAATTGACAAGCACAATATATTCTTTTGTTGGATGTCGACCACTGTCTGAAAAAGAAACACACATAAGATTTTAAACTGCAACATTATGTTAAAAAACACTATGAATTTGCAGCCTTGATACAATATCGAGAATCTTTGTTTGATGCTCGACTCCACTGTTTGAAAAAAAAACATACATAAGATATAAACTGTAACATATATGTTAAAAAACACTATGAATTCATAGTTTTTCTGATAGTATCGAGCATCTTTGTTTAGCATTTAAACACAAACAGGTTGAATATGTTGTTGTTCCTTAACGTAGAAATACACTATTTCTTCCTTGAAGTATTTAGGGAAGAACAAACCCATGGGGTTCGAGCACGGGCTCATGACCTCCATGGATTTTACTTAAACCCATTTTGCATATTCAATTTTATCAATGTTATATACTCTTTTTTGTTATCAAGAATGTTTATCTTTTCCAAAACATCTATATGAGATGTAACCTTTGCAAAAAGAAATTGTCTCAACAGGTGATCTAAAACACATTATACAGTTGCAGTATTTCATTATGATTAAGCATAGTCATTGTAATGCAGCTTCTGAATATCTTGTAATAATTTATTCCATTATGCTTGCTCTCTATATTTGCACACTCATGTTGATTTGAGATTGTTAATCTCTATCCATTTTGCAACTTACATATTTTTTGTTCCATGCTTTTATTCTGTTTAGCATTTTCTCATTTGACATAGTTTATGCATAATATCTATATATGAAACTTCAACTTAGACCCTCCAAGTGATTTTAACAAATGTATAACAGTCAGATATATGTGACGAAGCACTTACTATAACAGCACTTTCATACTTTGCATTACTTGCAAAAAAAAATAGTGAATTTTCAGAGTCTTTCAATTCTGTAATTCATCAGCTTTCTTTGTTCATGTCCTTTCTTTAGCATCTTTGATTCCTTCATGTGTCTTCAAATATGTTCTTCCAATGTGTGTGAACAATAACCTTTTAGATGATAACCATCCTTCTGCATAAAATGACTTAAGTGAAGTTCGAGCACGGGCTCGTGGCATCCACTGCATCATTTTCCTTTTGTTTCTTGCATTCAATCATGCACACCCGTTCATTTGCACACACAATAATACTCAATTCATTAGGTCATCAAATCATATGCACCAATTAATTTTCCTAAGTGAATGTAAGATGACATTCAGTCATGAATACTGGTTGGTTTGTGTCATTTGGTGAACTCATAGGTTGATCTAATCATGAAAAAGGTTTCTCAGATGGTAATACTAAGTCCCTTTCATTCAGATATCTGATTTGAAGAATAGAATGCATCAAAGTGGTTATAAATAGCAAAATGTTTCATGTTTAGAACAATTCCCTTTAATACTATTCTTCAGATACTATTAATGAATGTTTTTTTCTCATTATATTGATTTCAGCAGATTGATATGCAGTTTTTAGCAGGATTGATTGTATGTTGCTTGTTGTCCCATGTATTGCTTAGATCCAACTAGATCTAACATCTTTCTTTCATGATGCAGGGAAACCCTAGAAGACCTAAATACAGATGATGATGGACTTTGAAGACCTAGGACCTAATATGCAACCAGCAATGAAGATCCAATATGCAAGCAACAAACCACTACAAGGCAATGCATGGGATCCCTACTACATACTTTCAATTATGCCTTTTATTCTACAATGTACTATTGTTTTGAAATAAAAAGAAAGATGAAGCAACATTTGTATAATACATTCAATTTGAATGCACAATGTAATTGATCAAATTGTAATTTGAAACTTTTGGGAATATGATCAACTCTTAGATTACAAAAATGACATTTTCTAAAATGAATGTATGTAATTTACAAAATGTTTATTAATAATACCTGAAGGATAATATTAATAGGACTTTTCTAAAAATGCAATCTTTCCCTGTTTATGATTATTTTGATGCATGCTGCAAATTAGGATAACATTAACAACTACCCCAAAGCATCGCATTTTCACCGAAAGAGAAGTTAGTGTATCACCCAATGACTCCATCTTCACACACCAAGAATTTGTTGAGCATTAATGACTTGACCTAGGGAAAATTCTATAAATAGACAATGGAAGGGTTTCATTCTTCACCAAGCAATTAGAGCAAAGAGACAGAGTGAAAACTGAGCATGAAGTGACAACATTGCAGAGAAAATCCAACTCGATTCACAAGGACTCCAACAGATTTCTAACAGCTACAGAGGTGAAAAGTAAGTAACAACATAAATCAAGAACTCTATTTATCATGTACAGGAAACCCCTAATTTCAAAATCAATGGCAACTACATCAAGAACCACTAAGCTCAAGAATGTTAAGAAGAACAAGGTCAAACTAATCAAGAATAGTACATGTGAGGAACCTAAGTATAAGATATGCCTAGAGGTTGCCTCGTAACCTGAAAATGCTGGTGCATTATCAAGAATATCAGCTAGGGTTTTGCTTGTTGAAGACGTACGAGCATATATTCACTGCAAGATAGCAGAGATTGGAGACTTGGAAGTTGAACAAGCTTTCAAGAAGCTTTGTAACATTGATGGCACTATCAAGGAAGAGCACAAGAACATTGAGGTAAAAGAGCTCACAAATGCCCTATGGTTCCCGAAGGAGTTCAAAACCAAATGGATTCAGTTAGTACTAAGCAGGATACATGACCAAAAGTTATGGTTGGATGAGCCTAAACTGATAACCAGGGATGTTATATAGGATGTCATCGGTTATCCCATAACTGATAAGGTAAAGGCACTTAAGCACCCACCTAAACTTGAAATTGAGAAGAATACCAGAGCTACATGGGATGGAAGAGGACTGAAGGTATCCACCATCAATGATGATGAACTCAAATTTGGAGCATGTGTCTTAGGATACAAGTTCTTTCACGCTAGCAGGATGAACAGCATTACATCCAGATTAGTGGATACTGCTTACAAGATTGTCAAGAAGGGATTGTAATTGGATCTATCATAACTACTACTCAGACAATTAGAAGAGAACGTGAAGACAATAAGAAATACAAAGTCAAATTCATGTAAGTTTGGTTCTCTAATAATGTGCATATTTTCTATTTCCAAGAATCTTTCCCATCTATAGGAAATGTGCAATGGGACACTACAAAACCAGTGACCATACAGATTAGTGAGTTCATCAAATCACTAGGAGACAACTTTGAGTCAGTCATGGATGAATACTTTGCTGGATTCATAGATAGAATTAAGAAGAGAGTAAGGATTCCATAACTGTTAATTGAAAAGTTCTAAACTTACATATGTTTTATGTTAGAAATTGACTATACATACATCAAGCTAGTTGTACTGAGGACAACATGGCTATCTCCACTCGACTATGAGGTGAGCATAGATCAAGCATCTAATGCAATTGAGTTATTGATAAATGAGCCATTAGATAAAACACAACCTAAGTTTGGAACTTATGAAGAAGCCAAAGAAAGGATTAAAATTGGCTTCATTGTGAAGAATATTGATAGGAAGAAAGACAAGATGGTTAATAATCTGAATAAAAGGTTGTCGGTAACTAAAAAAGAAACTGAAAAGATAGAAGAAATTGAGGGCCATTCACCTATCAATGAAGCTAAGAAGGAGAGTTTCTTAGAGTCTACATAGTTAGATACACCGCTACCTCCACCAGCAAAGAAACCAAGGACCACTGCGGCATCTAGAACCATGAGTCAAACACCAAAGGATGAAAGCCCTTCACTGATAAAGAAAGGTCAAGTAAGAACCTATAAGATGAAACCTCAAACACAGAAAAGGGGGCCAACAAAAAGGAGAAAGTTCCTAAGAACTAGGGAAGACATTGAGGACACCAAAGGTGAAGCTGCAGATACACCAAAGGTAGATAAGGAGACATCCTCAGACAACCGGTAGGAAAACACCAAGCCGAAAAAAAAAAGGGACAACACCATAGAAGCCATCTAGTAGCACATTAGACCAAGTAGAGAAGCTGGCTATGGTTCTGCATATAGGTGCATCACAAAAGAAGAAGAAAAAAAAAAAGAACAAGTTGGAAGTCACACTTGATGAGATCATAGAAATACCAAAATCTGATCCAACTACTTTAGATTTTGAATCACTCCAAGAATATGGAGAAATCTGTCAAAGAAAAGCTTAGCAAGAAAATCTTAAGAAGAAGCACCGAGACTCCTTAGTACTAGAGACCATAAGGGATATCTTGAACCAGATAGTTCTCGACATTGATGTTGATCACAATGTCCCCATTCTAGATCAAATTTCCATTCTCACTAATGTCATCACAACATAGAATGTAGATGCAGAAAAGGTGATTGAGGAACAAGAAGAAAAGAAGTTTCAATACAAACTGACAGAAAAGATCAGCCAAGAAGTGGCAAAAAATAAGGTAAATCTTTCAGAATTATCAAATGAATTAGATCCAATCATTACTAAATTTGTTTCCTTAATCTAAAAGCTATGCACTTTAGAGAAATTCACAAAGGATAACAATGACAAGATTGCAAAGATCGATTCTGATCTAAATGCAAGTGCTCAAAGTCTAACCACGGATGGAAATGCAATCAAATTGCATTATTAGAAGATCATTGAAATCAAACGGTTGAGACAAGAACTTTGGGAAGTAGACTCACAATTCAGAGAAGAGGTTACTGAGATACAGTCTCTACTATGACCAAACCTCACACTTCTGCAAAAACACCTAAGTTCAGCAAGGAAATAATTGGTACCCCTAAGATGTCTATAGTAGACAACATCTACGATATGCATGCCAGGATCACATTAGATCATATGGTTCTTGAGAATTTAAAGGAGAAATGGGAGAAGATGATGGAGGAAATGAAAACCTCTCACTCTCTTATTTTTTATAAGATATAGGTATACACCTTTTCCCTTACTATCAAAAAAGGGGGAAAAGGAAAATGATATGTACAAAACGGGAAAAGGAAAATATAGCACGAAGGAAAAATAAAAAGGAAAAGGAAGATATAGTATAAAGACAAGTGTACATACACATATACTATACTATATAAACATATGCATAGGGGGAGTCATGAAATGACTAAGTAATATACATGGTTTACATACTATAAACTTTGTTTGTATTTTGCACATATCATTTTTTGATACTAATGTCAAAGGGGGAGATTGATGACATAAAGTTTTGCCATTAGTATGAAAAGAGAAAATAAGTTGTTTGAACCATCAGTTACACTACATCAATAGTCAGGGTTTTAGTTCAAACCAAAATTACTAAGTAAAGGGACACCTGATGACACAATTTTGAAGTGTAAACTGAAAGTGCAACCAAAACATGATAAAGTGGAACCTGGTAGGAGTAAACTGACAGTGGAACACAACGAGAAAAATACAGTGCAAAATGAGAGAACAGACAAGAGAGCAACCTAACAGATAGTTTAGCCAAGGAACACTTAAAGACATTCAAACTAATTTTAGAGAAAACTGAGCATCAGACACCAAAAGTCAGTTATATCCTAAGAAAAGTGGATCTAACTTCCACGTCAGATAAAACAACTATATTCTATTTATAGAGTTTTGATTTGTTTTAAATCTATTTATTGAGGAACAAGAAACATTATTGTAGTTGTTTTAATCAGTCTTACTGATTAAAAACATGCAAACTAGGAGATCAAGGTCAATTTTTAAACCTTTGATCATAGAGTTAGATTTGTAATATGTGAAACTAAATTAGGTCAATCTATGTTATAAATAGATGTTTTAATTATTCATTTAAGATGGATGAGAGTATGATTATAGCCAACGAGCACATTTATGGATCAGACTAAGAGTTTCAAGAAGTAGAATAGTAAAATATGAATTTGGTTATCAAGAACCAAGAACACAGGCTACTGAGCAACATAGGTATTAATAAATCACATTAGGTGATACATTTGTACATGTGATTTGTAATGGATCTGTAATCAACAGTTATAGATTGCACACACTTAGGTCAATGCATTTTTTTTTGCATTCTAACAAGTGTAGAAAATAGAAGAAATAATTTCAAGAAAGGTGGATTTAACAATCCAATTGTAAATCTCTTAATTGAGTGCACACTAAACAGTGTTGCTAAATCTCTTAACAAAGTAGACCTTAACTAGTCTCCACATAATACTCATAATAGGGTAGATCATCAGAAGTGATCAAATTGTAAGCCTTAATTGGGCCCTTCCAATCTGTAGATAGTGAAGTTTTTGTGGGTGCCATCTCCACCATATTTTTTACCTTCTAACGGGGTTTTTTTGTGTTACCATATCTTGTGTTATGAGTCAATTACTTTCATGAATGTTTCTATAAATTTTTACATGTTTGTTAAAGTTTATGAATTGATATATCTTACATAAAGATAATATAGAATAGATGGTTGGTTATACAATTGATTACACAGTGGATAAAGGTTAAAAGAGATAAAAAAATTAGAGGTACTGATTCACCCCTCCCCTCTCAGTACACACTTCCCATTATTTCCAAAAAAAATAAGCATCTTTAATGCGTAGATAGTTCTAGTCATAGTTCTGCAATGATCTCTGTCATCCTCTACTCTTCTATTCATATTACATAACCATCACTCTTACTTTTCATATCTTCTCTCTACTAAAATTATTCATATATATATCTTTATCTTTACCAAGTCAGCTCTCTTAACCAAATATTACATATTCAGCTCTCTTAGCCAAATATTACATAGTCTGCTCTCAATACAAACTAGATTTATTAAAGAAAATATTAAATACATAGTCAGCACTCTTACATAATAAAAATATAGATTATCCACAACCATAATCCAACTTAGCTTGCTAGGATTCCACATCATACCCCCCAAATCATCGCTACCGTTCAACTTCTTTGTATTTCTATTCTTTTGTTGTCGCATGTCTTCAAATCTCTCTAACTCTTTGTAATCATCACCAAAATCAAATCGATCTTAGATGTAGGTCATACATACCCCATAGTATCTTCCTCTAATCTCACTCACCATAACTCATCGATCTCAATCTTCGATACTCAAAATATATTTGTATTTCTGCTTCTATACTTAGTAGATTTTAAAACTGAATCATCAAAACTTAACTTCAAATCAATCGATCAATATGCCAGATATGTTGTCATAAATGACAACCAAAAAGTGATTCATATCATCAAAAAGGATCACTTTCAAACATGTGCAAGGCTACTCTCACCCTTGGGAGGAAAGAAAGCCTTAAGGGTGAAGGATTTTGGAATGTCCAAATAGTGTAGAGTCTCTCCTCAAGGATTAGAGGGATATGGCATGGATTATGGCCTCCATGTTTCCATTGGATGTACTACACATTTTGGGGTGATAAGGGAATGTTTTGAATGTGAAATGGGAGAATATGGTTATTGCCCATGTGAGGCAATTTTCTTGGAGCTATTAAGCCTTGTTGAAGGCATGGTTACTTTGTATTGACATTCTCCTATTTTGGTTCATGTTCCACCTTTACCCCTCTTCATGGGTCCAAGGTAATCCAATGTGCAAGCCATGGGAAATGGGTGTTCTTGTTGTAGTTGTATTTTGTGTATTCTTGTATGGTTATGTTTGTACCCATCCATCCTTGGATCCCCAATCTCAGGGGTGGTTTTGTAAAGACCTAGGTTGGGAGGTGAGCCTCCATGGTCACATATTTGTCTCTTGTAGGTTTCTTTTTTCTTGAGGAAAAATCCTTGAAAACGTGAAGGAATAGTGGAAAAGAATGTTATTTTGTTGAAGTTTATATTGCAGATTTTTATGTAAAAAATAGGGAATTATAAATATTTTGTAAAGCAAAGATTTTGAGCTATTTAAATGATTGTCAAAGATTCCTATGTATTTAGCATTTTGATGTTGAAAGATAGGTTTTATTATTAAAATTGAATTTGCGATTACATAAAGCATTGTGTGAAAGATTGGGATGCCTTGCAGGTTGAGTCAAACAAATAGTTGGCTTTGGAGCCCATCCGCATATTGGCCCAACAGACATTGATCCTTCAAGGCAGAGAGATGGACTAGTTAGAGTCAACCTAGATTGCTATGATGAGGTCACAACCTCATGAGAGGATGCAACATGCATGAGACTAGATTATCCCCATCTTTTTGATGAACTTTGGGAGAAAGTTTGTACCTAGGGAGAGGATGTGAGGCCTCACCTCGAACCTTCATAACACAGTTGACATTTTTATATTTTCTTATTTTTGTGATGATACATTATTTTGATATATTAGACTCTTTTGAGAAAGTTACATCATATAATTATACTTTATATGATGATTCTTATATTTTGTTTGATGATGTCAGGATATATCTTATATGTTCAGATTACCTGATCTTGATAATATGATTTAGAGAATTGATTTGGGTTCTACTTATTTCATTTTGATGTGAAATGAGTTTCTTGTTATGGACCTTGAAGTGAATATAAAACCAAATTGGGATTTTTATATGATGTCTTGGCTATGCGATAATTGAGGATGATTATGATAGACATATTTTAGGAATTTATATTATGATGAGATTTTATGAAAATTGATGAAGTTGTATATTTGTGCTTGTGGAAATGTAATAGTATATGTTATCTTAAATTATGATAAATTTTTTAAATGCTATTAATAATGGAAGTTTTTTATGCTAATCATTTATGTTGCATTTTTATATGTATATATGTCTTTTTTTATGAGATACTGATATTTTGATCAAGTGTGCAGAAAATTGACCATGGAATTTTAATGCAAGGAATCGAGGATGGATTAATATGAATACTATGTTAAGTCAAGGTTAACTCAAAAGGGATATATAACCTCATTTTTATGTGTTTATTTAGTAAATGTAATGTTTTATTGTTGTATTAATTTCTAAATAATGTTATTTTGAATTATCCACTTAGCATGCCATGTGTGTAGTAATGTATTGTGTTCTCTTTTGTGGTGTCAATTAACACATGTGAATGTGAGTTGGCATGACCAAGTGAGTTGGAGTTGAGTAAATTCTTACCTTAGGGTCATCTTGTAGAGTCCCTAGGTGAGGTATCTTGGTTGTGGTACCTTTGGAGGGAATCATATTTTGCATTTTCACAAGTCAACTCTTAGTGGACTTTTGGGGGGTTAAATGGACCCCTAGGGGTTAGTTAGGGTTGGATTTAGATAGCCCGGCCCAATAGGTTTAATATGGGTTGGGGGTTAAATTTTGACCAATAGGATGCCCAAACATCAATTTTAACCTTTCAAAAAGTTCCTTCTTTAAGAGTGGAAAATTTTTGAAAAGAGTGACCAATCATCTTGAAGGTTAGTTAGGAAGTTAGTTTGGATTTCTCCTTTTAGTGGAATTTTAGAGGAGATTGGAGGTTGATTTCCCACTCTCCAAACTTGTAAACTTCTAGGTCAACTTAGTTATTTTGGTGAAGTAAGGAAAGAAAAAGGGGAAAACATCTCAACTCAACTCTCTTTTTTTCCATAGCTTGGAGTGGAAGCATCATGTTCTCTTTTTTGTGTATTGTGTGTATGTGAAAATGTAGTAATGTAGTGTGTTGTTGTGTTTGTGAAGCTTAAAGATTCTTTCATGAATTTTATTAAATTCTTTTGGGTTTATTTTTTTTGTTTTCCTTTGTTTTTTTATGGGTGTTCAAGGCTACTCTTACCCTTGGGAGGGAAGAGAGACTTAAGGGTGAAGGATTTTGGAACGCCCAAATAGTGTAGAGTCTCTCCTCAATAAGGAGAGGGATATCGCATGGAGTATGGGCTCCATGGATCAATTTGATGTACTACACATTTTGGGGTGATATATGAAGGTTGTGAATGTGAAATGGGAGGATGTAGTTATTTCCCATGTGAGGCATTGTGTTAGTAATAACAGTCCATAAGACAACTGAGAGGGTGGGTGAATCAGTTGTAATCTAGATTATTAAACTTTAAACTTTATAAACCAAATCTGCAAATGTAAATGATAACACAGTAACTTCCAACACCATAACACAATATTTGTTTTTGAGGAAACCCTATTAATTGTAAAACCTCGATGGGAATTAACACCCAAAAATAATGTACTAAGAGAATAGTATCCCTGTTAAAAGATATTAGCCCTGTTAGGAGCTTATTCCAACATTACAGTATACAGTCCCTGTTAAGAGACAGACCCTGTTAGGAGTCAAAGAAAATAGTAGGCTCACTGCCAAGGCACAATTCCCAAAGAAGGTTAAAGCCACCCTCAAGGATTTACAATCTGAATCAAGTGTATAAAGAAAATATACATTCCAATGAACTGTCTAATAACAACTATCTTTGCTTGGTCAGTTCCAATGAAGTATCAACTCTGCTTTGTATTCAACAATCAACAAGATTTGTATCTTCCACACCTTTTTATCCTTATCTATCTCTTTCCCATTTCTCCACAAGAAATTATCATTCATATATACCCTCTTACAATAATTCATTAGGTCGGCCACTTAAGCTTTCCTAATACATAATTAACTAGGTCGGCCAATTAAGGCTTTCCATCATACAAATAATTACATAGCCCCTTGCTAAGATACACATGGTATCTATAAAAAGTATACAACATTTAAAATCCATCATATATACTTCCAGCTCCATGAGTCATGCTCACAATTAATTTCACACGCTACATGTCTGAAGTCAGGCAGGAAATAGGTCTTCTCCAGAAGACACACCATAGCTGACATCATCAATATCCAAATAGCAATCAAACTAAACCCATTACTCCACCATATGTTGGCTATCCATCAGTAAGCTCACAAGTTCTGAAATATCTTCACCATAAATATATACCCAAAACACAAAGACCTGCTCTGTCTAGAATCACAATTACAGTCCAGAAAACTAGTCTTCACCAAATCAACTGTAACATCCATATTATGCAACATAAATCCAAGTGACCTTAGAAATAAGTTCAACATAAATCCTTCTACATAAATCCAACTTTGATCATTCTAAATCATCTGTACAGTGTCTATACACTCCTTCCATTTAAGTAGCCAGTCTCTCTTCTTCATAGAAATACATGTTGACATCAGTGACAAAACATGAATATCAACAACATGATCAATAACCAAAACTGATATCATCCAACAATCTCCCCCTTTGGCATTGATGGCAACATATGGGAAAATCCATATGCATCAACCCAAAATTACTCTCTCAATACATTTTTCTCAATATCCTCAACACAAATCACCCCAAAATAGTAGGGATTTTCACATATATTTCTTCCCCCTTTGGCAACAATGGAAAAGGGTTCCATAAATCATATGTAGTCTTCTCTAGTCCTTTTCAAGTATTCATGTCCAATCAGATAGGTTCAAGATCACCCTAATGTACTCCATAGTATTCTTTTGTTATCACTCCCCCTAAGGAGTGGATCCATACATCAAGTCCAAAGAATGATATAGCTCTAAGATCTACTGGACTGATGCATATTTGCATCATTTTAGTCTTCACTCGGATGAGCCCTCACCCCAAGAATGCTTCTAAGATATTCAAAAGTATCTTTTGGAAAAGGTTTAGTAAATATATCTGCTATCTATTCCTTGGTGCTAATATACTCCAGTTTGATCTCTCTATCTACTACCTTCTCCCTCAAGAAATGATACTTGATGGAAATATGTTTAGTCTTTGAGTGCATTATAGGATTCTTTGACATATTCACGGTGCTGGTGTTATCACAATGGATAATCACTAGTTCTTTGAAAATTATTCCAATGTTCTTCAGCATTTGTTTCATCCAAATGAATTATGTACAGTTTATTGCAACAACAACATACTCTCACTCAGCAGTATATTGAGCAATATAGTTTTGCTTCTTGCTCAACCAATAAACCAACCTTTTTCCAAGGAAAAATGCACCACCACTTGTACTCTTCCTTTCATCCACATTACCTGCCCAATCAATATCATTAAAATCCTGCAATGTAAAATCATTAGATTTTTCAAACCATAATCCATATTCTATTGTTCCTTTCAAATATCTAAAAATTCTTTTCACAGCAGCAAAATGTGTCTCTTTAGGATCTTCTTGATATCTAGCCACAATTCCAACTGAATTGGTAATATCAAGTCTAGTATGTGTTAGATATTGTAGACCTCCAATCATTGATCTGTACGTAGTCTACCCAACACTTTGAGTCTCATCACTTTTAGTTAGTTTGTTCCCTGTCACCATGGGTGTACCAACAGGTTTACAATCTTCCATTCCAAATTTCTTCAACATTTTCTTAAGATACTTGGTCTGAGATATAAAAATTCCATTCTTACTTTGATTAATTTTCAAACCAAGAAAAAATTTCATCTCACCAATCATTGAAATTTCAAACTCATTCTCCATTTTTTTAGCAAACTTCTTACTCATTTTATCATTGCCTCCAAAAATGATATCATCAACAAAAACTTCTATAATTAAGATTCCATCTTCATCAATTCTTAAATATAAATTACTGTCTGCATTACCTTTTCTGAAACCAAGATAAAATAGATGTTTATCCTATCTTGCATACCATGCCCTTGGTTCTTATTTTAGTCCATACAGTGCCTTCTTCAGTCTGCAAACCATGTTTTCATCATCTGTCAAAGGAAAACCATCAAGTTTCTCAATGTAAATTTCTTCTTCTAGATCACCATTCAAGAATGTTGACTTCACATCCATCTAATACACTTTGAAGTCTTTATGTCCAGCATAAGCAAGGAATAGTCTCACAGCTTACAATCTAGAAACATGTACAAATGTTTCTTCATAGTCTATACCTTCTTGTTGTGAGTAGCCTTTACATACCAGTCTAGCCTTGTTTCTTACCATTGTTCCTTCCTCATCCATCTTGTTTCTAAAAACCCACTTAGTGCCAATCACATTTTTGTTCTTAGGTCTTGGAACCAATTCCCAAGTATTCTTTTTCTTTATCTATTCTAGTTCTTATTCCATGGATTTAGTCCAAGATTCATCTTTACATGCTTCATCAGTAGTCTTTGGTTCAACTTGAGAAATCAAACATATCTCATCTCTAACTCTAGATCTAGTCATCATGCCTTTTCTTGCATCACCAATAATTTTATCTTCGGGATGGTTTATCTTAACATACCTTGGTGTCTTCAATGTCTCAGTGGCTTCGGCCTCTTCTTCTTCTTCAATATCATTCTCAGTTATGAAGGGTCCTTCAGGTTTAGCAACAACTTCTCTTGTTTCTGTTATCTGACCACAATCATATATTCTTTCCTAAATTTGAAACTTTTCATCTATCCTCACATTGGCGCTTTCAATTAGTTTCCTTAGTCTCTGATTGAAACATTTATATGCTTTACTCTTAGTGGAATATCCAAGAAAGATTCCTTCATCACTTCTAGCATCAAACTTGTCTATCTCATCATCTCTCTTGATATAACATTTACTACCAAATATTCTGAAATATTTCATAGTAGGTGCATGATCAAACCATAATTCATAGGGAGTTTTATTTGTACCTTCTCTGATCTAAATTTTGTTTAATGTGTACATAGCAGTGCCAACTGCTTCTCTCCAATGAACATGTGACACATATGCTTCCAGCAACATAGTCCTTGCAGCATCTAATATGGTTATGTTTCTTCACTCTGCTATCCCATTCTGTTGTGGAGTTCTAGGGGTTGAAGTATGTCTATGTATTCCATTTTCTTCACAGTATGTATTAAATAGCTCTGATGTAAATTCTCCTCCTCTGTCTAATCTCAAACACTTCATCTTTAATCTAGATTCATTCTCAAATTTTGCTTTGAATAACTTGAACTTGTCAAATGCTTCAGATTTCTCTCTCAAATATGTAACCCACATCAATCTAGAAAAGTCATCAACAAAAAGTATGAAATGCCTCTAACCATAGTATGATCTTGTTCTTGTAGGACCACACAGATCTGTATGCACCAGATCCAACTTCCCTTTGGTTGAATAATCTTTTCTCTTGAATGTGCTTCTAGTTTGTTTCCCTGTAACACATTCTCTACACATAGTGTTAGATGGCTTTACAATTTTAGGTAGATCTCTTACTGCTTTTGTCATACTTTCCTTCACAATGTTATCAAAATTAACATGACAAAATCTTTTGTGCCATAACCAACTTTCATCAACCTTTGCAATAAAACAAGAAGCTTCTGATGTGTTCAATTCAAATACATTACCTCTAGATTTAGTACTAGATGCTATCAATTCTCCTATTTTACTCTTGATAGAACACTTTCCATTGATGAAGTTCAGTTGATAACCCTTGTCCACTAGCTATCTAACACTCAACAAATTGTGCTTAAGTCCATCAACAAGTAATACATTGTTAGTGTTAGTATTTTCATCCAAAGAAATAGATCCAATTCCAATAATAATTTTAGGAGTATTGTCACCAAATCTAACAACACCACCATCATGTCTTTTCAAACTCACAAACTTATTTTTGTCCCCAGTCATATGATGTGAACAACCACTATCTATGACCCATTCAGATTTATTTTCAACTCAGGATACTAAGGCTTTTTCTTCATGCATAGGTTCATCATCCTTAATAGCAATAAATCCAATTTCATCATAGTCACCATCCTCATCATTAGATATACCCTCACTTGCATAATAACATTCTTTGTCCTTTGATAATTTTGATTTTAAAAACTTAGGTTTGTGCTTTGGAATTCTTGTAGGACATCTAGATGCAAAATGACCAATCTCGTTACATGAAAAACATTTCAAAGGTGATTTTCCCTCAAACTTACCCTTACCTCTCTTTTCTCTTCTAGAAATCAGTGCCATGACTTCATCTAGCTTCCTTTCTTCTTCCTATATTTGTTTGCATTCATCAGCATAGGCTCCAAGTTCTTCTCTTAGGTCACTATTGCTTGTGCTTGCATTTCCAGCTAAGATTCTTTTTATTTTGTGCATAGTTGCTTTGAATGCTAACTCAACCTTAGGTAAAGTATCTCCTAATTTTGTGGCTTCAAATGTAGTTAGCTTGCCAATAAACATCTCTCTGGTGAAGTTCAGTGTCAAAGGTATGATCTCATCTATAGCTTGAACCTTGGTTCTATATGCAGGTGTCAAAGATCTGAGTATCTTTGGAATCACTTCTTCCTCACTGTAAGTTCCTCCAGAGTTCCTAATACCAGTAACCACATCAGTAATTCTTTGTCCCTATGCTCAGATGTTCTCATCTTTAGTGATTCCATCTTTGTCTTCCAGTTCTGTAACTTTGCTTGCTTTGTAAACTTGTCTCCAACATATAGTGTTTCTAGCCTTGTCCAGATTTCATGTGTAGAGTCCAACTCCTTTACTTCCATAAATCCTCCTTCTAATAGTGCATTGATTAAGGGTTCCCTTTCAACCATATTGCATGAGAATAGATTATTTTGATCTTTGGAGGCTTTCTCTAATTCATCCTCAGTCGCTACCTTTTCCTTCTTCTTTGTTATCATCTAGTAATCAGTTCCCAGACATAGCAAATGTTTTCTTATCTTGTTCTGCCAACTGTCAAAGTTTTTAGGATCAAACTTTGGACTATCCTTCCTCTAGTAAGTCATCTTCAAGATCACCTCAAGCTATTAAACTTTCTCTCTGAGGACCAACAGCTTTGATACCAATTGTTAGGAATAACAGTCTACAAGACAACTAAGAAGGGGGTGAATCAGTTGTAATCTAGATTATTAAAATTTAAACTTTACAAACCAAATCTGCAAATGTAAATGATAACACAGTAACTGCCAACACCATAATACAATATTTTTTGTTGAGGAAACACTGTTAAAGGTAAAACCCCGATGGGAATTAACACCCACAAATAATGTACTGCGCGTATAGTATCCCTGTTAAAAGATATTAGCTCTATTAGGAGCTTATTACAACATTATAGTACACAGTCCCTGTTAGGAGATAGACCCTATTAAGAGTCAAAGAAAATAGTAGGCTCACTTCCAAGGCACACTTCCCAAAGAAGGTTAATGCCACCCTCAAGGATTTACAATCTGAATCAAGTGTATAAAGCAAATACACATTCTAGTGAACTGTCTGATAGAAAATGTCTTTCTTGTGTCAGTTCCAATGAAGTATCAACTCTACTTTATATTTAGCAGTCAACAAGCTTCACAACTTCCACACCTTTTTATCCTTATCTATCTCTTTCCCATTTCTCCACAAGAAATTATCATTCATATATACCATCTTACAATAATTCATTAGGTTGGCCACTTAAGCTTTCCTAATACATAATTAACTAGGTTGGCCAATTAAGGCTTTCCATCATACAAATAATTACATAGCCCCTTGCTAAGAGACACACGGTATCTATAACAGGTATACAACATTTAAAATCCATCATATATACTTCTAGATCCATCAATCATGCTCACAATTAGTTTTACATGCTACATGTCTGAAGTCGGCCAGGAAATAGGTCTTCTCCAGAATACATGCCATAGCTGACATCATCAATATCCAAATAGAAATCAAACTCAACCCATTACTCTACCATATGTCGGTTGTCCATAAATAAGCTCACAAGTTTTGAAATATCTTCACTAGAAAGATATACCTAAAACAGAGACCTGCTCTGTCTAGAATCACAGTTACAGTCCAAAAAACCAGTCTTCACCAAATCAACTGTAACACCCATAGTATGCAACATAAAGCCAAGAAACCTTAGGAATAAGGTCAGCACACATACTTCTACATAAATCCAAATTTGATCATTCTAAATCATCCATAAATTATCCGTACACTCCTTCTAGTTAAGTAGCCATTATATCTTCTCCATAGAAATATATGTTGACATCAGTGACAAAACATAAATATCAACAGCATGATCAGTAACCAAAACTGATATCATCCAACACATTGCTCTTGGAGATATTGAGCCTTGTTGAAGGCATGGTTACTTTGTATTGGAATTCTCCTATTTGGGTTCATGATCCACCTTCACCCCTCTTCATGGGTCCAAGATGATCCAATGAGCTATGGGAAATGGGTGTTCATGTTGTAGTTGTATTTTGTGTATTCTTGTATGGTTATGTTTGTACCATTCATCCTTGGTTCCCAAAGCTCAGGCATGGTCATGTAAAGACCTAGTTTGGAAGGTGAACCTCCATGGTCACATATTTGTCTCTTGCAGGTTTCTTTTTCCTTGAGGAAAAAGGCTTGAAAACATGAAGGAATAGTGGAAAAGAATGTTATTTTCTTGAAGTTTATATTGCAGATTTTTATGTAAAAAAATAGGGACTTGGAAATATTTTGTAAAGAAAAGATTTTGAACTATTGAATGATTGTAAAAGCTTATTCTATATTTAGCATTTTAATGTTGAAAGGTATGTCTTATTATTAAAAGTGAATTTGGGATTACATAAATCATTGTGTGAAAGATTGGGATGCCTTACAGGTGGAGTCAGACAGACAGTTGGCTTTGGAGCCCATCCACATATTGGACCGACGTACATTGACCCTTCAAGGAAGAGAGTTGGACTAGGTTAGAGTCAAGTTGCATTGTTATGATGAGGTCACAACCTCATGGGAGGACATAGAATGGATGAGACAAGAGTATCCCCATCTTTTTGATGAACTCCAGAAGGAAGTTCATGCCTAGGGGGGACGACGTGAGGCTTCACCCCAGCCCTTCATAGGACAGTTGACATTTTCATATTTTTTATTTTTGTGATGATACATTATTTTTATATATTAGACTCTTTTGAGAAAGTGACTTCATATCATTGCACTTTATATGATGATTCCTTATGTCTTGTTTGATGATGTTAGGATATATCTTATATTTTCGGATTACCTGATCTTGATAATATGATTTAGAGAATTGATTTGGGTTATTCTTATTTCATTTTGATGTGAAATTAATTTCTTGTTATGGGTCTCTAATTGAATATAAATTCAAATTGGAATTTTTATATGATGTCTTGACTATGCGATAATTAAGGATGATTATGATAGATGTATTTTAGGAAGTTGTATTATGATGAGATTTTATGAAAATTGATGAAGTTGTATATTTGTGCTTGTGGAAATCTAATAGCATAAGTTATCCTAAATTATGATGAATTTTGTAAATTCTATTACTAATGGAAGTTTTTTATGCTAATCATTTATGTTGCATTTTTATATGTATATATGTCTCTTTTCATGAGTTACTGATATTTTGATCAAGTGTGCAGAAAATTGACCATGGAATTTTAATGCGGGGAATCGAGGATGGATTAATGTGAATACCATGTTAATCCAAGGTTAACTCCAAAGGGAGATATAACCTCATTTTTATGTGTTTATTTAGTAAATGTAATGTTTTATTTTTGTATTAATTTGTAAATAATGATATTTTTTAATTATACACTCAGCATGTCATGTGTGTAGTAATGTGATGTGTTTTCTTTTGTGGTGTCAATTGACACATGTGCATGTGAGTTGGCATGAATAAGTGAGTTTTAGTTGAGTAAATGCTTACCTTAGGGTCATCTTGTAGAGTCCCTAGGTGAGGTATCTTTGTTGTTGTTCCTTTGGAGGGAATCTTATTTTGCATTTTTGCAAGTCAACTCTTAGTGGATTTTTGGGTGGCTAAATGGAGCCCTAGGGGTTAGTTAGGATTGGATTTAGACATCCAAATAGGTGTACTATGGTTTGGGGGTTAAATTTTGACCAATAGGATGCCCAAACCTAAATTTTAACCTTTCAAAAAGTGTCTTCTTTGAGAGTGGAAATTTTTTTGAAAAGAGTGACCAATCATCTTTAAGGTTAGTTAGGAAATTAGGTTGGATTTATCCTTTTAGTGGACTTTTAGAGGATATTGGAGGTTAATTTCCCACTCTCCAAAATTGGAGACTTCTAGGTCAACTTGGTGATTTTGGTGAAGGAAGGAAAGAAAAAGGGGGGGAAAACTCAACTCAACTCTCTTTTTTGCCATAGCTTGGAGTGGAAGCACCATGTTCTCTTTTTTTTGTATTGTGTTTATGTGAAAATGTAGAAATGTTGTGTGGTTTTGTAGTTGTGAAGCTTCAAGCTTCTTTCATGGATTTTCTTTAATTCTTTTGGGTTGCTTTCTTTTGTTTTCCTTTGTTTTTTTATGGGTGTGCAAGGCTACTCTCACCCTTGGGAGGGAAGAGATCCTTGAGGGTGAAGTATTTTGGAATTCCCAAATAGTGTAGAGTCTCTCCTCAAGGAGGAGACGAATATGGCATGGAGTATGAGATCCATGTTCCATTTGATGTACTACAAATTTGGGGGTGATAAGGGAAGGTTTTGAATATGAAATGGGAGGATGTGTTTATTGCCCATGTGAGGCATTTATATTGGAGCTATTGAGCCTTTTTGAAGGCATGGTTACTTTGTATTTGCATTCTCCTATTTTGTTTCATGTTCCACCTTTACCCCTCTTCATGGGTCCAAGGTAATTCAATGTGCAAGCCATGGAAAATGGGTGTTTTTGTTGTAGTTTTATTTTGTGTATTCTTATATGGTTATGTTTGTACCCATCCATCCTTGGTTCCCCAAGCTCGCGGGTGGTTTTGTATAGACCTAGGTTGGGAGGTGAGTCTCCATGGTCACATATTTGTCTCTTGCCAGTTTCTTTTTTCTTGAGGAAAAATCCTTGAAAACATGAAGGAATAGTGGAAAAGAATGTTATTTTATTGAAGTTTATATAGAAAAATTTTATGTAAAAAAATAGGGACTTGTAAATATTTTTTAAAGAAAATATTTTGAGCTATTACAATGATAGTAAAATCTTCCTATGTATTTAGAATTTTAATGTTGAAAGATAGGTTTTATTATTAAAAGTGAATTTGGGATTACATAAAGCATTGTGTGAAAGATTTGTTACTCTTCCTTAGTTATAAACAAAGTTTAAGAAGAAATGTGTTCCTCTCTCTCTCTCTCCATTATCAAATCAAAATTATAGAACAACGTATAGGAGAAAGTAAATGCACTAAGTTCATTTTGCTATACTTAGAAGGAAAAATAGATTCTCTTAAGAATTCTTGTTTATGTTTAATAAATATTTATATATGCATGTAGATACATAAGACGTGCATATTCTCTATTTATATATATGTGCATATATAAATTCACTTGCATTTCTATGCTTTGTACTTGTATTTCTTTGTTTATCATGTTGTTTTTGTTTACATATGTATGCCATACAAAAACAAAAATATATCATATATTATATTTGTATATTTTATTTGGAAATGACATAGCATTAAATCAATACTTACATCTATCCCTTTATGTTCTCTGTAATAAAAAAAGGGATGAATGTATTAAGTGCATAATCATACATATAATATAAATGTGTGTGTGTGTGTGTGTGTGTGTGTGTGTGTGTGTGCGCGCGCGCACGTGTGTGTAG
>MU224845.1:1328902-1346235 GCA_018584345.1 Thuja plicata | reverse complement strand
TTTAGCTTTGAATGCTGACTCAAGATTGCTAGGATTAGGAGAATAATTGTCAAAGTTATCCAACTCAAAAGCTGATAATCTTCCAATCAATCCATCTAGAGTTATGTCATTACTGCATCTCATCTCTCGAATAGCTGAAACTCTGATTGCATAGATAGGAAGTAAAGTTCTTAATACCTTGCTAACTACTATTTTGTCTTCAATTGTTCCACTGGCAACTCTGATTGCACTAACACTTTTCTTAATTCTTTCATTGTATTTTGTAATGTTTTCTCCTTCTTTCATTTTCATCATATCAATCTGACCTCTGAGACTTTCTTCTTTATCTCTCTTTACATTTACATCTCCTCCATATATATCATGTAGTTTGTTCCACATATCAAAGGTAGTAGGGTAGTCCTTGACTTGATCAAATTTGGAATAGCTTAGTGCAGAGGCTATAACAATCATCATTATGTTATGATACTTCATTTCCACCATCTGATCGACAGACATAGGTCTCGGTGGTTCCACATACTTGTGATCCAGGAATTGCAAACCAGTATCTCCAATAGTAGATAGATGTAGCCTCATCAGATCTTTCCATGCAGTGAAGTTCTCCTTGTTGAGCTTAGGGATCTCTCTTCTATAAGACATCTCTGATCTTTAGCTAAGGCCTTTAAACCTTCCCTGTAAGCACTTGAAGCTCTGATACCAATTGTTGGAAATGATTTGAGTAGCTAAGAGGGGAGGGGTGAATCACTTACCACAAAAACAAATCCAAGTCCCTTAGATGTCTTAAACAAATTTAATATTGTTGCTCGGTTAACATATATATTTCACTGTCACTCGGTTAACATAGAAAATCTTAAGATATTAACTATGATTATCTTTAGTAATTAATTGTAGAAACATAAACCATAAATAAAATTAAATGTACACAAGTAACACCAAGATTTAACATGGAAACCCAATATGGGAAAAACCACCAATAGCAACTAGTCACTTTTTTTCACTCTTCTAAAGTGAGCCCTATTAGGAGCCAACCCTGTTAAAGGTTACAATAACACACTATTAGGTGTGACCTTGTTAGAGTATTTAATCACCCTGTAAGGAGTGGCCTTGGTAGAGGTCTTCAAACACTTCAATATAGAAATTTCACCTTGTGAGAGGATTTACAAAACACTGTTAAGTCTACTCTGTTAAGAGATTTTGATCACTGCTACAATTGTCAGAAAGTAACAATGGATTGAACTGTTTTGATAAGAAACTATCTTTGCTAATTCAGATCTCTATTCTAGATTAAATACTTGATCCTTACTGATCAGATATTCTAATGCAGTCCTCTGTATTCTGTCCTCAATCAGAATCCCATCTAATTTTGCCTTCACTCTTTATATCACACTTCATATGCAATTCCACATCACCATTATCTAACTCAATTCAATCCAAACTTAACCTTATATATATATGATAAGCCAAGTCGGCCTTGATATCCTTTCAAATAAATAATAAAACTCATGTCTATCAGCTACATATAACTAATTATCCATAAAATATAAGCCATTGTTAGTCGGCTAACACTAACTATTTTACTCAGTCAACACTGAAATCCTTCAACGCCCAACCAACACTGTAATGCCCGATTTTGCTCAGTTAGAACTAAAAATCACTTTGGTCATCTTCAATGCCCGAGAGAGCTTGGAAGACACTAACTGTGCTTAGATAGGATTAGACATTTGAGTAAACATCACTATACTTGTGTAAAATTCAATGACAATACACAATTGAATAATTGTCACCAACAAATGTAATTTAATAAGAGGATTAATTATTTAATAGAGACATAGAACCTTAATTTTATAGTTTTTTATTAAAAGCATTAGATAGTAATTTAATTTGAATAAAATTATAGATGTGTGTTTAATGTATTTATTCTTAGGAATTTAAATATTGTAGGGAAGGAATACCCTAGTGGATAGTAATGTGTCCCCTTTTAAGATTTAATTAATAATTAACTAATGGGACGGCTTATTAAAGAAATTTTTAAGTATAAATTAAATTATTGAGATGATAATATTACAAGTTTAATAAATTTTAATTTATGGCTAATGTTAGTCGGACTCTATAGTTCCCCTTTAATTATTATTGGCAAATTTATTGTTTTAATGTGTAAGTTTGAACTTTAAATGTAATGAAACTCTTTTTAGGGAAACTCTTAATTGGCCCTAGGGAAATTAATTAATTGGTTACAAAGGGTCAATTGTGTAAAATCAGTCTTGTTACTCAATTAGGCCTAAGGAACATATCGCAAACCTTTTATCTTTATCAGAGCTATAGTGGTCTCCTTAGCATTTTATATGAACTAAACAAATCTAGTTAATGCAAAGTCCTTGTTGAACAAACATCATTATTAAGTTAAACTTAAATCATGTTTTATCTCACCTCATTATTAACAAGATATTAAACCTAATCCAATTTGCCTACCAAGGGATGTTGACAAGCTAGCGCTTGTCATGATTCCCCTTGAGGATCAATTTTGTGTTTCCATTTTGTAGTTAACCTTGTAAACATAGAGTTTTCTCATCAAACATAGTTGCAATTTTTAAGATCTTTTAGTTTCAAAAAAAAAAAATTGGTTGTGTTTTGCCCTAGATTTTGGGCATGACATTTTGGTATCAGATCTTAGTTCAACTCATGGAACCTAAACCGATTGCGTTCAACTCGTAACTTTTAAACCTTTATGTAGGATGCCTCTAGCCATGCATAATGCTCACAGATGTGGGAGTGGTCGTAGAAAAACCCTCTCGAAATGAGTGAATGTTTATCTTGAGGTAGAGGTTCTTGGAGGGAATCAAGATCCCCCTCCCAAACCCCCTTTGAATCTTAATCAAGATATTTTGGCAGCCTTGCATAGCCTTGTTCATATTATTTAGGAGAAACTGCCTTGAGTAGTAGATTAGTCAAAGTCAGAGGGTCATAGGATTATTATCAGAGAGAGGAGTAGGAGCCCTCCACCTAGTCATGTAGAGAGCCATGCTGACCATAAGGTTGAGTCAGTGCATATTCCAGTACCACCACCTGAGGTAGTACCTAGAGTGGAAAGGAGATAATCTCAGGATGTAGGGGATTAGATTAGGGAGTTACTTCGACTCAATCCACCACTAGTTTTTAGAATCCACTGATGGGATTGAGGTTGAGGCTTGTCTCTTGAGTTTGGAGCGGTGTTTTGAGTTGTACCCTTAAGGGAGAAAAATGAGAGAATTTTTTTCTATACACTTGCTGAGAGGGAAAACCTCTACATGGTGGAGACAAGAAGAATTTAAGAGTAACCTGATTGTAGACACCATCACATGAGAAACCTTCTTAGAAAGATTTAGAGATACATATCTATCAGAGAACTTTAGATAGCATCACATATCTGAGTTCCATGACCTCCAATAGAGAGGGCTTACAATGTTGCAGCATGAGAGAAATTTCCTAGAGCTCTTACCCTATGTAGATTACATGAGAGATGAGAAGCTTAGGATCAATCATTTTGTCAAAGCTTTGAATGTTTCTATTTTAGCTCCTGTACACATCGCATCTCTAGTGAGTCTTTGAGAGGCCATAGAGAAGGCATTAATAGCTAAGGAGGTTTAGGGTAGAGCACATGATTAGTCTTAGAACTAAAACCCTGCACTACAGGCCTCCAGTTTTTAGAGACCCCCTTGGAATAGGAATCAGAGGCATTCATCAGGGACCTATAGAACCCCTCGGCCCCAGCAGTAGTAGACTCAGTAGAGTCAGAGGACTATGCCACCAAAGGGATAGTAGGTCTCTAAGCCCAAGAAGTGGTAGTCACAGGGTCCTAGGAGAGACCAGAGATCATAGGGTTCTTTTGCACCTCTGGCATGGAATTAGTAGTCCTCTCGAGATGGTTTTAGTGGATCTAGCAAGATAGGGGACCAGCAGTATTCCAGGCCTCTATGAGTTTAGATTCAGACACAAGGGCCATGTTACACATTTGGTTCCATGGGGAACATTGCTAGGGAGTGTCCCTAGGCAGGTAGTCAATGCACAGTAGCATTAGAGCCCATAGTGGGAGACATGAGGAGATCCCATAGAGTTTTTGCAGTGGTTGATAACCACCAGGTTGAGTACTAGGCCACGGTTATAGAGCCCTCAAGTATGATTCATGGCAGTAGTATTACTATATTATTTTATTCAGGAGCTACTGACTCCTTCAAATCTCCATTATTAGTGGAGGGTTGCGGGCTAGTGGTAGCTAGGAAGGATGTCAGTTGGGAGGTTGAGTTAGCCTCAGGTGTTGGAGTGTCAGTTAGATCCCTTGTCAGAGATTGTCAAATGTAGGTAGGAGACATGACCACTACAACTGACCTCTGCATTACCCCTCTTGGTTCTTATGATGTACTTCTTAGAATGGATTGGCTTTGTGCCCACAGCACCAAGATGGACTATAGATAGAAGAGGGTAGAGTGTGAGGATGATTATGGTACTCCCTAAATGATTTTAGGAGTTTAGAGGCCCATATCTCTTTGTGTGATTTTTGGTATGCAGCTTAAGCAATACATGTATAAGGGATGTGATTTATTCGCCATCACCATCAGTGCTAGAGAGTAGGACAAGGAGGGAGAGCCATCCCTCAATGATCATCCTTTATTGTAGGAGTTTTTAAATGTGTTTCCCTTAGAGCTACCTAGTCTATCATCACCTAGGGGAATTGACTTTAATATAGACCTTGTGCCAGGAGCTAAGCCAGTATCTAGAGAACATTATAGGATGACCAAGCATGAGCTAAATGAGCTCAAGATTTAGTTGGAGTATTCACTATAGTGTTTCACCTTGGGGTGCATTGGTCATCTTCGTTAAGAAGAAGGATGGATCTCTTAGGTTGTGCATGGATTACTACCAGCTAAATAAACTAACCATTAAGAACTGGTATCCACTTCCTAGGATTGATTATTTGTTTGATCAACTTTAGGGTGCCTGAGTGTTCTCAAAGATACATCTTAATTTAGGGTACAATTAGTTACAAATTGTGGAGAGTGATATCCATAAGAATACTTTTTGTATGAGGTATGGACATTATGAGTTTACTGTGGTTCTATTTGGCCTTAGGAATGCTCCAACAGTATTCATGAGTCTCATGAATGGGGTATTCCATACATTCTTAGATAAATTTGTAGTAGTATTCATGGATGACATCTTGATTTATTCTCAGAATGAGGAGGAGCATGAGGAGCACCTAAGATAGGTTTTACAGTGTTTGAGGGATAATCAGTTATTTGGCAGCTTGTTGAAGTGTGCATTTTTCATATTAGAGGTCTATTATCTTCGATAGGTGATATTAGATGATGAGATCACACTCAACCCAATCCATTATAGATTGGTCATCACCTACCACTGTGAATGAGGTCAGGAGCTTCATGGGTTTAGCAGGTTATTACAAGCAGTTTTCTGAGGGATTTTTAGAGTGGCACGTCCTATCACATCCCTTGAGAGAAAGGGAAAGAAGTTTGAGTGGACGGAGAAGTGTGAGAGAGAATTTTAGGAGCTCAAGAGGGATCTTACCAATGCACCTATCCCTGTAGTTCCAGATCCTTTAGAAAAAAAAATTGTGTGCACAAATGCATCCTTAGATGGATTGGGATATGTTCTTATGTAGGATGGTCAAGCTATTTCATTTGAATCTAGGAAACTTAAGAATCATGAGCTTAATTATCCTACCCATGACCTTGAGCTTCCAGCAGTGGTGCACACCTTAGTGATATGGAGAAACTTCCTCTTAGGCCATCACGTTGAGCTTCAATCTTATCATTAGAGTCTATAGTATATATTTACTCAGCAATATGTGAGTATGATTTTGGTGTTCATTACATCAAGGGAAGGAGAATTTTGTAATAGATTCTTTGAGTCGGAGGTGAGATGAGATTTATTCTATTTCCACTGGCTAGGATCTGAGAGGGCGTATATTATAGCATTTGCTTGGGGATGAGTTTTATTCAGAGGTTTGTTAGCCGATCTGATCTTAGAGACCCCTTGATGGGAGATTTGTTGATTATTCCTTGGATTCTGATAGGCTTTTACATTATATAATATGCATTTATGTGTCGTCTTCCAAAGGATTATGCATTTTATTATTCTTGAGACTCATAGAGCACCCTATGCAGCGCATCCCAGAGTTAAGAAGTTGCATGCAAATTTGAGGCAGTTCTATCATTGGCCAAGCATGAGATTGTAGATTTCTAGGATTATGGCTAGTCTTCTTGAGTGCCAGGGAGTTAAGGCAGAGCATTGCCATCCTATTGGGCTCCTTCAACCACATGAGATACCAGAGTGGAAGTGGGACACTATTTCCATGGACTTTATTATTGGTCTTCCAATGTATTCTTGCCACCATGGTTACAATTGACAAGTTGACCAAAGTTACCCACTTCTCACCTGTGCATACCACATTCACACCACCAGAAGTAGCATAGGTGTTCTTGTGGGACATTGTTAGACTTCATGGCATCCCCTGTAAAATCACATCATATAGGGAGTCTCTCTTCACATCCTCCATTTGGAGGGAGTTACAAGAAGCCTTGGGCACAAGGCTCAACTTCAGTACAACCTATCACCCTGAGACAAATGGGAAAATAGAGAGGGTCAATTAGGTGTTAGAGGATATGTTGTGCATGTATGTGATGGATCATTAGTCTCGATGGGAGGGGTACCTACATTCAGTTGAATTTGTCTATAATAATGGGCATCATACATCTTTGGGTATGCCACCTTTATCAAGCTTTATATGGTAGACCTTGTTTGATGCCTTTGAGTTGGGACAAGATTGAGGATAGAGTTTCCATTGTGCCAGAGTTAGTTAGGGATATGGAGCAGTAGGTAGTCTTGATTAGATAGTGTCTTAGAGAGGCTCAAGATAGACAGAAGAAATATGTTGAGGCGAAGAGGGTTGATAGAGTTTAAATGGTTGGAGATAGATTATTCTTGAGAGTGCATCCACATAAGAGTCCAATCTATTTTGGAAGAGCTCTAAGATTGCACCTCATTTTTTTGGACCTTTCGATATCTTAGAGAGGATAGGCCCAGTTGTATATCATCTAGCTTTTCCACCTAGCATGTCATGCATCCACAATATATTTCATGTTTCAGTTTTGAGGAGATATATTTATGATGAGTCTTATAATATAGATTGGGATGCCTTACAGGTGGATTCGGATGAACAATTGGCTTTGGAGCCCATCCGCATATTAGCCTTACAGACATTGACCCTTTGAGGCAGAGAGCTGGACTTGGTTAGAGTCTAGTTAGATTGCTATGATGAGGTCACAGCCTCATGGGAGGATGCAGCATGGATGAGACTAGAGTATCCCCATATTTTTTATGAACTCTAGGAGGAAGTTCATGCCTAGGGGAGAGGATGTGAGGCCTCACCCAGACCCTTCATAGAACAGCTGACATTTTCATATTTTTTTATTTTTGTGATGATACATTATTTTGATATATATTAGACTCTTTTGAGACAGTGACTTCATATCATTAGACTTTATATGATTATTCTTATATTTTTTTTGATGATGTTAGGATATATCTTATATGTTTGGATTACCTGATCTTGATAATATGATTTAGAGAATTGATTTGGGCTCTTCTTATTTCATTTTGATGTGAAATGAATTTCTTGTTATGGGTCTCGAAGTGAATATAAAGTTAAATTGCAATTTTTATATGATGTCTAAGCTATGAGATAATTGAGAATTATTATGATAGATATATTTTAGGAAGTTATATTATGATGAGATTTTATGAAAATTAATGAAGTGGTATATTTGTGCATGTGGGAATCTAATAGTATATGTTATCCTAAATTATGATGAATTTTTTAAATGCTATTACTAATGGAAGTGTGTTATGCTAATCATTTATGTTTCATTTTTATATGTATATATGTCTCTTTTCATGAGCTATTTATATTTTGATCAAGATTGCAGAAAATTGACCATGGAATTTTAATGTGGGGAATCGAGACTGGATTAATGTGAATACCATGTTAAGCCAAGGTTAACTCCAAAGGGAGATATAACCTCATTGTTATTTATTTATTTAGTAAATGTAATGTTTTATTGTTTTATTAATTTGTAAATAATGTTATTTTGAATTATCCACTCAGCATGCCATGTGTGTAGTAATGTGATGTATTTTAGTTTGTGATGTCAATTTACACATGTGCATGTGAGTTTGCATAACCAAGTGAGTTGGAGTTGAGTAAATTCTTACCTAAGGGTCATCTTGTAGAGTCCCTAGGTGAGGTATCTTGGTTGTTGTGCCTTTGGAGGGAATCCTATTTTGCATTTTCGCAAGTCAACTCTTAGTGAACTTTTGGGGGGTTAAATGGAGCCCTAGGGGTTAGTTAGGGTTGGATTTAGATATCCCAATAGGTGTACTATGGGTTGGGCATTAAATTTTGACCAATAGGATGCCCAAACCTCAATTTTGACCTTTCAAAAAGTCCCTTCTTCAAGACTGGCAAAATTGTGAAAAGAGTGACCAATCATATTGAAGGTTAGTTAGGAAGTTAGGTTGGATTTCTCCTTTTAGTGTAATTTTAGAGTAGATTGGAGTTAATTACCCACTCTCCAAAATTGGAGACTTATACGTCAACTTGGTGATTTTGGTGAAGGAAGGAAAGAAAAAGGGGGGAAAAGTTCAACTCAACTCTCTTTTTTTCCATAGCTTGGAGTGGAAGCACCATGTTCTCTTTTTTTATTGTGTTTATGTGTAAATGTAGCAATGTAGAGTGTCGTTGTAGTTGTGAAGCTTCAATCTTCTTTCATGGATTTTCTTGAATTCTTTTGGGTTGCTTTTTTTTTTGTTTTCCTTTGTTTTTTTATGGGTGTGCAACGCTACTCTCACCCTTGGGAGGGAAAAGATGTTGGATGATATCAGTTTTGGTTACTGATCATGTTGTTAATATTCATGTTTTGTCACTGATGTCAACATATATCTCTGTCGAGAAGATAGACTGGCTACTTGACTGAAAGGAGTGTACGAACACTGTAAGAATTATTTAAAATGATCAATGTTGGATTTACGTAGAAGGATGTGTGTTGACCTTATTCCTAAGGTCACATGGATTTATGTTGCATACTGTGGATGTTAAAATTGATTTGGTGAAGACTGGTTTTCTGGACTGTAACTATGATTCTGGATAGAGCAGGTCTCTATGTTTCGAGTATATCTTTTTCGCAAAGATTTTTCAGATGATGCAATCTTACTGATGGATAGCCGACATATATTAGAGTAATGGGTTGAGTTCTATTGTTGTTTGGATACTGGTGACGTCAAGTGTGGTGTGTATTCTAGAGAAGACCTAGTACCTGGCTGACTTCAGACATGTAGCGTATAAAATTAATTGTGAGTGTGGATTACAGACCTGGAAGTATATGTAATGGATTATAGTTTATGTTTACTTGTTATAGGTATCGTTTGTATCTTAGAAAGGGGTCAAATAATTATTTGCATATTGGAAAGCCTTAAATGGCTGACCTAATTAATTATTTGTGTTTTAGGAAAGATTAACTGGCTGACCTAATGAATTATTGTAAGAGGGTATATATGAGTGATCTTTTCTTGTGGAGAAGGTGTGGTAGAGAATTAAGGACAGAGATGTGTGGAATTTGTAAAGCTTGTTGACTACTGGATAATGAGCAGAGTTGATACTTCATTGGAACTGACCAAGCAAAGATAGTTTCTATCAGATAGTTTACTGGATTGTGTATTTTCTTTATACACTTGATTCGGATTGTAAATCCTTGAGGGTGGCTTTAACCTTCTTTGGGCAGTATGCCTTCGCAGTGAGCCTACTATTTTCTTTGACCCTTAACAGGGTATGTCTTCTAACAGGGATGGTGTACTGTAATGTTGTAAACAAGCTCCTAACGGGGCTAATATCTTTTAACATGGATATTATACTCTCAGTACATTATTTGTGGGTGCTAAATCACACTGGGGTTTTACCTTTAATGAGGTTTCCTCAACAATAAATATTGTGTTATGGTGTTGGCATTTACTGTGTTATCATTTACATTTGCAGATTTCTTTTATAAAGTTTAAAGTTTAATAATCTACACTACAACTGATTCACCCCCCCCCTCTCAGTTGTCTTGTGGAATATTATTCCTAATAATTGGTATCAGAGCTACAGGTCCTCAGAGAGAAAGTTTAACATCTTGAGGTGATCCTAAAGATGACTTACTACAGGAAGGATAGTCCAAAGTTTGAAATTGAAAACTTTGATAGTTGGCAGAACAAGATGAGAACACATTTGCTATGTCTGGGAATTGATTACTAGATGATAACAAAGAAGAAAGAAAAGGTAGTGAATGAGGATGAATTAGAGAAATTCACTAAAGATGAAAAGAATCTATTTTCATGTAATATGCTTGCAAGGGAATCTTTGATCAGCGCACTATCAGAAGGCAAATTTACTGAGGTAAAAGACTTGGACTTTGCACATGAAATCTAGACAAGACTGGAAGCACTATATGTTGGAGACAAGTTTCCCAAAGTAGGAAAAGTTACAGAACTAGACGATAAAGATGGAATCACTGAAGATGAGAGAAGATGAGAACATCATATCATATACACAAAGAATTACTGAAGTGGTTACTGGTATTAGGAACTCTGGAGGAACATATAGTGAGGAAGAAGTGATTGCAAAGATACTCAGATCTTTGACACCTGCATATAGAACTAAAGTTCAAGCCATAGAGGAGATCATACCTTTCACACCAAACTTCACCATAGATATGTTGATTGGCAAGCTAACTACATTTGAGGTCGCGGAATTGGGAGACACTTTACCTAAAGTTGAGTCAGCATCCAAGGCAACCATGCATAAGAACAAAAGGATCTTACCTGGAAATGCAAGCACGAGCAGTAGTGATCTAAGAGAAGAACTTGGAGCCTATGCTGATGAATGGGAACAAATACAGGAAGAAGAAAGGAATCTAGATGAAGTTGTGGCACTGATTGCTAGAAGAGAAAAGAGAGGTAAGGGTAAATTTTAAGGCAAATTACCTTTGAAATGTTTTTCATGTAACAAGATTGGTCATTTTCCATCTAGATGTCCTATAAGAATTCCAAAGCACAAACCTAAGTTTTTTAAGTCTAAATACTCAAAGGACAAGGAATGTTATTATGCTAGTGAGGGTATATCTGATGATGACTATGATGAAATTGGATTTATTGCTATTAAGGATGATGAACCTATGCATGAAGAAAAAGCCTTAGTATCCTGAGTTGTAAAGAACTTTGAATGGGTCATAGATAGTGGTTGTTCACATCATATGACTGGAGATAAAAACAAGTTTGTGAGTTTGAAAAGACATGATGGTGGTGTTGTTAGATTTGCTGACAATACTCCTAAAATTATTATTGGAGTTGGATTTATTTCTTTGGATGGAAAGACTAACATTGACAATGTATTACTTGTTGATGGACTTAAGCATAATTTGTTAAGTGTTGTAAAGCTAAGTGACATGGGTTATCAACTGAACTTCATTAATGGAATTGTTCTATCAAGAGTAAAATAGGAGACTTAATAGCATCTAGTAATAAATCCAAAGGTAATGTATTTGAATTGAACACATCTGAAGCTTCTTGTTTTATTGCAAGGTTGGTGACAATTGGTTATGGCACAAAAGATTTTGTAATGTTAATTTTGATAACATTGTGAAGGCAAGTATGAAAAAAGTAGTAAGAGATCTACCTAGAATTGTAAAGCCATCTAACACTATATGTAGAGAATGCATTATGGGGAAACAGACTAGAAGCACTTTCAAGAGAAAAGCTTATTCAGCAAAAGGGAAGTTGGATTTGGTGCATACAGATTTGTGTGGTCCTAAAAGAATAAGATCATACTATGGTGAAAGGTACTGTATACTTTTTTTTGATGACTTTTCAAGAATGATGTGGGTTACATATTTGAGAGAGAAATCTGAAGCATTTGACAAGTTCAAGTTATTCAAGGCAAAATTTGAGAATGAATCTGGTTTAAAGATGAAGTTTTTGAGATAAGATAGAGGAGGAGAGTTTACATTAGAGATATTTAATACATACTATGGAGAAAATGGAATACACAGACAAACTTCAGCCCCTAGAACTCCACAACAGAATGGGATAGCAAAGCAAAGAAACAAAAGCATATTAGATGTTGCAAGGACTATTCTGCTAGAAGGAAATGTGTCACATGTTCACTCAAGAGAAGCACTTGGCACTACTATGTACATATTGAACACAATTCAGATCAGAGAAGGTACAAGTAAAATTCCTTATGAATCATGGTTTGATCATACACCTACTGTGAAATATTTCAGAATATTTGGAAGTAATGTTATATCAAAAGAGATTATGAGATAGGCAAGTTTGATGCTAGAAGTGATGAAGGAATCTTTCTTGTTTATTCAACTAAGAGTAAATCATAAAAATAGTTCAATCTAAGATTGAGGAAATTGATTGAAAGTGCCAATGTGAGGATAGATGAAAAGTTTCAAATTTAGGAAAGGATATATGAGTGTGCTCAGATAATAGAAACAAAGGATGTTGTTGTTGAACCTGAATGACCTTTGATGATCAAGAATGAGATTGAAGAAGAAGAATTGACTGAAACTACTGAGATATTGAAAACACCAAGGTATGTCAAGAAGAACCATCTTGAAGATCAAATTATTGGTGATGCAAATAGAGGTATGATGACTATATCCAAAGCTAGAGATGACATTTGTTTGATTTCTCAAGTTGAGCCAAAGACTACTGATGAAGCATGTAGAGATAGATCTTGGACTAAAGCCATGGAAGAAGAACTAGAACAAATAAAGAAAAATAATACTTTGGAATTGGTTCCAAGACATGAGAACAAAAATGTGATTGGTACTAAATGGGTTTTCAGAAACAAGATGGATGAGGAAGGCACAATGGTAAGAAACAAGGCTATACTGGTATGTAAAGGCTACTCACAACAAGAAGGTATAGACTATGAAGAAACATTTTCTCTTGATGCTATATTGGAAACTGTGAGACTATTCCTTGCTTATGCTACACATAAAGACTTTAAAGTGTATCAGATGGATGTGAAGTCTACATTCTTGAATGGTGATCTAGAAGAAGAAGTGTACATTGAGAAACCTGATGGTTTTCCTTTGACAGATGATGAAAACATGGTTTGCATATTGAAGAAGGCATTGTATGGACTGAAACAAGTGCCAAGGGCATGGTATGCAAGAATGGACAAATATCTACTTTGTCTTGGTTTTAGAAAAGGTAATGTGGACAACAATTTGTATTTGAGAACTGATGAAGATAGAATCTTAATTATAGAAGTATTTGTTGATGATATCATTTTTAGAGGCAATGATAAAATGATTAAGAAGTTTTCTAAAGAAATGAAGAATGAGTTTGAAATGTCAATGATTGGTGACATGAAAATTTTTCTTGGTTTGCAAATTAATCAAAGTAAGAATGGCATTTTTATATCTCAAACCAAGTATCTTAAGGAAATGTTGAAGAAATCTAGGATGAAAGATTTTAAACCTATTGGAACACCTATGGTGATAGGAAACAAACTGACTAATAGTGATGAGACTCAAAGTGTTGTTCAGACTAAGTACAGATCAATGATTGGAGGTCTACAATATCTAACACACACCAGACTAGATATGACCAATGCAGATGGAATTGTGGCTAGATATCTGGAAAATCCTAAAGAGACACACTTTTCTGTTGTAAAAAGAATTTTTCAGATATCTGAAAGGAACAGTAGAATATGGATTATGGTATGAAAAATCTGATGATTTTACATTTCAAGCTTTTACTGATGCTGATTGGGCAGGTAATGTGAATGATAGGAAAAGTAAAAGTGGTGGTGCTTTTTTCCTTGGGAAAATGCCAGTTTCTTGGTTGAGCAAGAAGCAAAATTGTATTGCACAATCTACTGCTGAGTCAGAGTATGTTGCTACTACAATAAACTGTACACAATTCCTTTGGATGAAACAAATGCTGAAGGACATTAGAATAATTTTGAAAGAACCAGTGATTATCCATTGTGATAACACCAGCATAGTGAATATGTCAAAGAATCTTGTAATGCATTAAAAGACTAAACATATTTCGATTAAGTATCAGTTCTTGAGGGAGAAGGTAGTAGAAAAAGAGATTAAACTAGAGTATATTAGAACCAAGGAACAAATAGCAGATATATTTACTAAACCTTTGCCAAAATATGCTTTTGAATATCTCAGAGGCATGATTTGGGTGGTGGACCCTCCCAGTGGTAATTAAATGATGCAGATATGCATCAGTCCAGTAGATCTCATAGCTATATCATTCTCTATATTTGATGTATGGATCTACTCCTTAGGGGGAGTAATCGTAGGAGAATACTATGGAGTATATTTGGGTGATCTTGCACCTAGATGATTGGAAATGAAGCTTTGAAAAATATACACCTTACAAAAGACTACAGATGAGTTATGGCACCCTTTTCCATTGTTGCCAAAGGGGGGAAGGAATCTATGTGAAAATCTCTACTGTTTTGGGGAGATTTGTGTTGAGGATACTAAGAAGATTGTATTGATAGAAAGTACTATTGGGTTGATGCATATGGATTTTCCCATATGTTGCCATCAATGCCAAAGTGTGAGATTGTTGGATGATATCAGTTTTGGTTACTGATCATGTTTTTGATATTCATGTTTTGTCACTGATGTCAACATATATCTTTGTCAAGAAGACAAACTAGCTACTTGACTGAAAGGAGTGTACGAACACTGTACGGATGATTCAGAATGATCAAAGTTGGATTTATGTAGAAGGATGTGTATTGACCTTATTCCTAAGGTCGCTTGGCTTTATGTTGCATACTGTGGATGTTATAGTTGATTTGGTGAAGACTGGTTTTCTAGACTGTAACTGTGATTCTGGACAGAGCAGGTCTTTGTGTTTCGAGTATATCTTTTTGGTGAAGATATTTCAGATGATGCAAGATTACTCATGGACAGCCGACATATGCTAGAGTAATGGGTTGATTTTGATTGTTTTTTGGATACTAACGACATCAGCTATGGCGTGTATTCTTAAGAAGACCTAGTTCCTAGTTGACTTCAGACATGTAGCGTATAAAATTAATTGTGAGCGTGGATTGTGGATTTGGAAGTATATGTAATGGAATATAGTTGATCTTTACTTGTTAAAGGTACCGTGTGTATCTTAGAAAGGGGTCAAATAATTATTTGTGTATTGGAAAGCCTTAAATGGCCAACCTAATTAATTATTTGTGTTTTAGGAAATCTTAACTGGCCAACCTAATGAATTATTGTAAGAGGGTATATATGAGTGATCTTTTCTTATGGAGAAGGTGTGGTAGAGAATTAAGGACAGAGATGTGTGGAAGCTATGAAGCTTGTTGACTAATGGATACAGAGTAGAGTTGATACTTCATTGGAACTGACCAAGCAAAGATGGTTTCTATCAGACAGTTCACTGGATTGTGTATTTTCTTTATACACTTGATCCAGATTGTAAATCCTTGAGGGTGGCTTTAACCTTCTTTGGGTAGTGTGCCTTGGTAGTGAGCCTACTATTTTCTTTGACTCCTAATAGGGCCTATCTCCTAACAAGGACTGTGTACTGTAATGTTGTAAACAAGCTCCTAACAGGGCTTATATATTTTAACAGGGATACTATTCTCTCAGTATATTATTTTCAGGTGTTAAGTCCCACCGGGGTTTTACCTTTAATAGGGTTTCCTTGAAAATAAATATTGTGTTATGGTGTTGGCATCTACTGTGTTATCATCTACATTTGCAGATTTGGTTTATAAAGTTTAAAGTTTAATAATCTATACTACAACTGATTCACCCCCCCCCCCCTCTCAGTTGTCTTGTGGACTNTACTACAACTGATTCCCCCCCCCCCCCCTCTCAGTTGTCTTGTGGACTATTATTCCTAATAAAATAGCCTTGAGGGTGAAGGATTTTGGAATTACCAAATAGTGTACAGTCTCTCCTCAAGGAGGAGAGGGATATGGCATGGAGTATGGGCTCTATGTTTCCATTTGATCTACTACACATTTGGGGGTGATAAGGGAAGGTTTTGAATCTAAAATGGGAGGATGTGGTTATTGCCCGTGTGAGGCGATGCTCTTGGAGCTATTGAGCCTTGTTGAAGGCATGGTTACTTTGTATTGGAATTCTCCTAATTGGTTTCATGTTCCACCTTTACCCCTCTTCATGGATCCAAGGTAATGCAACGTGCAAGCCATGGAAAATGGGTTTTTTTGTTGTAGTTGTATTTTTTGTAGTCTTGTATGGTTATGTTTGTAACCATCCATCCGTGGTTCCCCAAACTCGGCGGTGGTCTTTTAAAGGTCTAGGTTAGGAGGTGAGCCTCCATGGTCACATATTTGTCTCTTGTAGGTTTTTTTTTCTTGATTAAAAAGCCTTGAAAACATGAAGGAATAGTGGAAAAGAATGTTATTTTGTTGAAGTTTATATTGCATATTTTTATGTAAAAAAATAGGGACTAGTAAATCTTTTGAGTTATTGAAATGATTGTTAAAGTTTCCTATGTATTTAGCATTGTAATGTTGAAAGATAGGTGGGTGTGTGCACCAAGTTGTGAACCAAAAAGGGGGGTGTAAGTGGACACATTTTTTCTGAAATTGGGTAAACCTGATCTTGGAACAGGAGTTTGAGGGTCATGTACTCAAAATAAGAAGATGTGTAAAAAATAAGAATTGTAGTACTATGAATCTAGTTTCTAAAAAACTAATATGTTTAAAAAACTGATAATATTAAGAGGGTCAAACCTCGCGCACATGAAAACATGTTCCTAAATTTTTGGAAAAATATAACATAGTTGTTTCTGTGCACGGTACAAAAGATATTGTTATATTTGGTAATTTTTAAATCCCTTTGGTAGGATGATAGGAAAGAGTGAGATCTAGAAGTTTTGTAATTTTTGTAATTTTCAGATGAGTATTCTTTTTTCTGTGATTTTTTGAAGTGATCGCATCATGAAAATTTGGTACCTGTTCGTGCGCTGGGCATAACTTGCATCTAAATAATCGAAAATAAAAATAAAATAAAAAATTTAAAAGTGTATAGAATCAACTGTAGAACAATAATATGTAATTTATTTGTAATTTGATTAATTATATCAAAAGTTGTTAAAAAAATGGTAGACATATGTCTGTGAGGACAATCAAGACACTGGTAAAGAAAATTAAAGTTTACTATGCTAATGTTGTCCAAAAATAGAAAAATTTATATGGTTAGAAAGCTAAGAAGACGTAT
>MU224845.1:1289478-1314162 GCA_018584345.1 Thuja plicata | reverse complement strand
ACAAAATATGATGTATTTGTCATTTGTGAAAGATTGAATATGATATTCTATATAAATTTAAAATATAATCTAATAATTAGTAAAAAGGAGATCAACATATATTTTTATGAGCATAAGCATGAAAAAAATGAAAGCAAGTGAGCTATCCTTTCCAAGTTTTATCCGCGAATATAGAAGCACATGTATGATCAGAAGCGCAATTAAAAAAAATACAAAATAAAAAAAATAAAAAAATGGACAAATAAATCGCAATATAAATTAAACATTATTAAATAATAATAAAAAATTATAAAGTCTTTGTCGAATTCCAATTCCAATTTGAAATGTAGACCAAACATAGAACATGGAGTGTCTAATTCCAATTCCAATTCGAAATTGTTGAACCAAACGCGGAAGTTGGAATTTGTCAGTTCCAATTCCAATTTCAAAATTGGCAACCAAACGCAGAAGATGGATTGACTAATCCATCTTTCGGGTCAACCAAATAGTCCAAATTATAACCCAAAGATGCAAAACCATAATTTCAAAACCCAATTTTGTGATAATTAGGTTTTGAGTCAAATTCCAATTCCCTAAACAAACGGGACCTTATTGTGGTTTTTTCTTCTCCATGTACTTCTCTTCCTCGACATGTCCTCTTTGTGCCATTATACACATACTCTCTACCGTTGCAAGTCTTCTCCATTTTTCCTCTTACTCATAAAAAAATCCTTTTTGAGAACTTTGTATCTCCTAACACTTTCAATTCACAACCTACTCTGGTATCACTTAGAGCAGTCATGCTTGGGGATAAACCTAGACACGCAGCTAATGTTCACACAATAGAAATGCAATTTTGCAGTAAAAAGAATAATGAAATGTTTAAATTTAAATGTTGATTCCAAATATAATTATTCAAATGATGTATTTATGCATACACTTATTTCTTGATTTTGGTCTGCAATCTCAACCGAGTCTTTGATTCACCCTCCCTCCAATGGAAATCACTTCAACAATCTTCTCCTCTCAGAATGATTTATCCTCTATTCATCGTAGTTATCCAACTCACCCTACTATCCCTGATCCATCATTCTAACTATTCTTTTTCTATGTTTTATAGGTCAAGGAGGGTATTTTAATCATAAATCCTATTGTGGTAGCCCAATGATCAGATAGATTATCCAAACAACCTATCGGTTGTCAAAGAGAGACCTTTTGTGTCTCCTTCATCCCTAGTGAACAGGAACCCTCAATCATCAAGGAGAGAATTTTTAAGTCTCCTCAATCCCCGATGAACAGGAACCATCAACTGTCGAGGAGAGACTTTTTAAGTCTCTGCAATCCCCTATGAGCGGGCACCATTGGCCATCAAGAAGAGACTTTTTAAGTCTCCACGATCCCCAATGAAAACCAAGCCATCAAAGACAAACTCAAATTAGAGAAAACATTTTTTAGTCTTGTCAATTTGTTACAAATATAGAATGAATATCAGAAACACAGTTGGCTAGCACTGTAAACTGAACCAAACCAATTGAGACAAAGCCAAAATTGAAAACAAAACACCACCAATAAAAATGAACATATGTACAATTGATATAGATTTCTCATGCACCCAAGATGCTCTTACACCATGATTTTGAGTATCATGGATAGTATGCATGACACCCTCATGGGAAAACTTGAAATATTTAAGCATACTTCAGAGGATTGCTCCTATAAAGACCAGCCAGGGAATATCTAATGATTAATTTTTTATCAGTAATTTTGTATTACTTTTATTAATAATAAAAGATAAGTACATTGCATTTTTACAGGAAATCAAAACCATAAAGTCTCTGAAACCCTAAACCACCTATCATCACTCCAAGATCTCACCTTTAAAGCAATTTTTCATACTCCTATATCACCCCTGATCAGTTCATCATCATGTTCGACCATTCAAAAAATGGCATTACAAAATGATCCTAACCCAACTATACATTTCTTGTTTCAATTTCAAAGACACTATCTCAATTCTACTACACGTATATACTCCTTAAATAGGGTTTCCAATATCTATCAAAAAAGACAAAAAAACAACATTTTCTTCATCCTTATACCTAGCCTCCATTACTCGAAACAACATCATGTTTCCTTCCTCTCACTTTCTTGGTCCTCCTTGTGTGTCCTCACCTCGGCACCTGCTGGTGGGAAAACACACTATGTCCTTGAAGCCTCTACTCCTTATCTACTCAGAATACCTTCTTCAAATTCTCCTAAGCCACCTTCACTTTGCATCGGTATTCATCTATGTTAAACCTACTTGGCCAACACACAAAGGGTATGATACCAAACTCTGTTGCTTCCTTACCATCTTCAAATCCCTCTAAAATTTCAAAACCCACACCAAAGTTTCTCTCATTCAAAGATGGTTTCCAACCCCAATAGAATATCCTCTTCCACCAATTTCCTCATCACCGACTTAATTATTTTTGCATCCTCGACCAGTTCCATACCCCAAGCCACCACCATACTAATGATATCCATGTTTATGTGATATTTGTGCCTAACCTTGATGAATTCTTCTCCCAAAACCTCCATCATCACCTTCACCACCATTTTTGTTTTTCATTTTAGCATGTGTCTCAACCTCTTACTCGTCACCTCCCCAAGTAAAGCTTATTGTTTCCACAGCGTCACCAAAGAGAAATTAGCCTCCATCTATTTTGTCTTCTCTCCAAAATACACACCAATCGAAATCACATTAACTACCCTCTGCAAACATTCCAAGTTTAAATCTCTTTGCATGCTCCAACATCTCATCACACACCTCACTAGGTCATTTAGTAATGACAACATTCATTCCTTTCATTAAAACATCATCGTTTGGACTTTACCTCATCATTACCAAGTGCCAATTAAAGATTTTGAAAATCTTCCCATCCAACTTCTCCAATGGCTAACCTTAGTGCCCATTTTGACAACGTGTCTACCACGTCATTTCCCTCATGTTTAATTTGAGTAATTTTAAATTCATCAAAAAAAATTAATTCCTTTTGAATAAGATGGATGTATTTTTTCAAATGTCATATCTATATTGTTCCCGCTATAATCTACTCCACAATTACTAGCCCTCCAAATGTAATCTTTTAACCCGCATCTTTCATCCAAGCTTAATTGCTTTTAATGTTTCCAACACTTCTACCACATTATTCATGCCATCTTCAATTCTTTTAGCTTCCAATCTCAAGATAACACCTCTGTTATCCCTAGCCACACTCCATATTCCACTAGGTCCTGGATTTCCTTTTAAGGCTCCATAAAAGTTAATTTTGATCCACCCCTCCTCTGGTTGCTTCCATCTAAACACTTTAGTCTGCTTCAATGCTATATTAACTCAACTCTGCCACTTAATGAGCAATATCTAGCGATTAATTACATTATTAAAGAAATTAAGTACAGTGTTCACAATATATGCCCTACTACAACTCATAATTATATATAGTCTTATAAAGTGGAAGTGGATGTTTAGGTTTATGAGAAGGTACAAAACATGTTCTCCATTTTTTTCTTCCTCTTTCTCAACCTCGTCCAACTGCTCCTATAGATAACAATGAACATGTTGATTCAAATGATGAAGATGGAAGAGATATTGACATCATACATAATATTAATATCATTCTTCCTCAAAGTTTTGACTATGTTTGTGCAATCATTGATCATGTTTATATGGTGTTTTGATATTCTATCTATTTAGTATCTCATGTGTAATATGATTTTATTAAGAGAATTTTATCATATTTATGAATATTGAGAAATATTTGGCTTAGTATATGAGTTTATTAAGGAAATATATATATATATATAATACTATGAAAAAATTTAGATGTTTAACATCTTTTATTGAAAAAAATGTTAAATTTATTTATCTATTTTAATTTTTTTAAGAGTTATTTTATTCATGAAATAGTTTTATTTTTTTAGAATGTATGTCAACACCTTAGCAGATTTTGATAATATACTCACAACTATTACACTCTACCCTTGCTTCAATTATTACTAGCACTTGCACCGAAAGGAGGTGCAAGGGATAAGCCGATAGGTTCTTATGGGAAAGAACAATTGAAGATTTACATATTAAAAGGAAGTGTATTTAAGTTTACTTCTAAAAGCAAGTATCATTGTAGAAGGAATTCTTGTACATATCAGCATCCACTTTCGATGAAATAAAGTTACAATATTGTTGTACTATAGTTTTTTGTAGGTCCCTCCACAAAAGCATAGCATTGAAATGCATTGGAACACATTTAAAAAATGTTGTTGTTGTAACCATAAATATTCTTTGTTTCCTCTTCTTGATCAAGTAGTTGTGAACATGTAGAAGCAATACAGGTGAAATTGGTAAGCAACAAAAAATTGGTTGAAATGAATGAAGGGAAAATTTTGAACTCCAATACTAAAAAAGTGGGTCCGCATGTAACTTAACATACCTAAGCATACCCTTTGAGATTTGACATTGAAAACTGAGGCTGCAAACTAAATGCATTTATAATTTATAAACTACGTGTAGCATTCTACTAGGTCAAAGATGGGTACAAGAAATCAAAATAATGAAAAAAGGAACTTAGGCATCCATCAAAGAGCTTTTGTAGAATGAAACAAAATGGTTGTAGAATGTGTACAAAATAGAGTTTGTAAAGAAGATTGTTATACATCAAAACCTCAACCCGCATTTTGCATAAGCATGTAATATAATTTACATCATGCACATGATTTACAAATGAACTTGATTTATCATACCATACTTACAAATATTGAAAAATTTATTTTGTCTTTATCCTCATACCAAACCATTGTTATACAACTTTGAGGAATTTATGTAGAGTACAGCAAGGGAAAAATATTTGTCAACATGGGAAAAATTCTAAATATTATTCTTTGAAGAAATAAAATTGTTGACTTTTCAAATTAAGATCATAACACAATGATTATTAGAAAGAGGAACCTCGAAAGATATTCAAAAGACCTTTGAAAATGAATTCAATAAAATAAAAACTCATTCATGTTACAAAAATCAAAACCCTCAAGTGATTATGAAGCAATAATCTCTAAAATCTTGCAACACGACCAAATTCTTTAGAAATGTATAGCTATGGCTGAAATGGTAAAACCTATTCAATATACTATTATATTTAAAATATACAAATAGTAAATTGGGATCCTATCCAAAATATGATTATATTTCAAAATACACAAACAATTACCTTGTTAGGCTACACAATTATAGCTTTCTCCTTCTTCAAGAAAAATGAATATCCCACTGAACTATAATCATTGCAAATGGGCCCTGCAAATAAGAAAGTGTGTGTAGACTTAACTATTTCAACACATAATGCAGTACTGACTGCACCCTAGTAAGTTCCTATGTAGTGTGGAAGAGTCTCTGAAACTTGTCCCTTAGGAGATGACATTGCAACTACAACATAGCGTGAAGCATTTTTTGATTCCCCAAATTCATCTTTTGCCTTAGCAACTCTTAGCTTTGGACCCCCAAACAAAACCAACTTAACTGTTGCACTTAGAAATTATAAAGTAGTATCCACAACTGCCGCCAAACTTCTTGGATTTCTTATCCTAAAATTCATGCGAGCAAAAAATACTTTTAACAAAATAAGTTACAAGTACAGATTCAAATGCAATGAGCAATATAAGAGCTTCATGAAAGACAAACCTTGCATTGAATTAAACTAATGGATTATGCTACCCACCGAGGCACTTCAAACATTAAAAAAAACTACTATATTAAAATATGTTTCCAATATCCATTGCACCCTAATTTTATGAAAATCAAGGGTGGGGAGTCTACTATCAAATTGTAATATTATGTAATCAAAACTTTCATGAATTAAATGATGGTGGACCTATTATGTTCACACTTCAGATTTCAGACACTATATAGGTTTAGATGCATATCTTAGATCATTCTAGGAAATGGAAGGAAGTAAAACCTCAAAATAGAATTGGAGGCTGGAGTTCTATAGCCCATTGCTTTGGTATTGAATTTAGCTTAAATGTAAATTAAATCTGGTCTTGGTAGTATTCTACTGATAAAAACAACCCCCAAACAAACCTAGCAACCATATAACTTAAGGTGAATTTATTAATTTTTTTGTTTTGTGGTATTGTACATTACATTAAGGATAAAATCTCAAAAAAATTTGAATCCCCAACAAGTATTTTGGTTTAAATATGGGCATTGAATAAAATCTCAAGCCTGGCATAACTTACGTAAAAATCAAAATGAAGCTCACCAGTTGCATTATATATTACAAATAATAAAAAGACTGTTGAATCACTATTAAGACATATTAGTGTAACTGATTGGATAGGATTCTAAAACATCAACCTAACAATTTGGGCTTGCACCCCAAAGTCTGGTTCTAGATTGGAAACGTTGTGGCTTCAAAAGAGTGCTTCATTTTCTGATCAATTTTAAAATTACCATCTAGGTTAAATTTTCTCTTGCCGATTGATACGAATGTTATTTCACTTTTATGTTTTCATTTTATATGAAATCAAATGTAAAATAATGCTTCATGTTTGTCCTTTTTAAATTTTTTATTTCTTTCTTATTTTTTCTGTGTATTTTTTCTTTTGTTTGAGTTATACCTCTACTTATCCATATTTTCAAGCTTCTAACTTGGAATATGAGGATTACTTATGATTTCTATGTTGAATTTCACAGTTACAAAGTTCTCCAAGTGTTTCACATCATTTTTCACATTTCCTTGTGCTTTGCATACAATTTTAGGGAAGCAATTGATATTCTTTATTCTTACCTGGATCTTAAAGGTGTTGATTTATAGCCAAACGAGAGTCGTGACTTTCTTTTTAATTTTTTTTCCTCTTTCTACTTTGGGTTATGTAATTTAAATTGCTTCACACACCCTTACATTTTATTTTTTAGGATTGGCGGTGAATGAATATTTGCTAGCATCAAGGTTTTGGATTTCCTTTTAGTGTTCAATTTGTTTCATTGAGGTTTGTGTATTTTTACATTTAACGGCTGGGAGCGACATGTTACATGATATTAGTAAAGTCCTAGTTATGGATATTTCTATAGGTCTAGTTCTTGGCTCAATTAGGGAAGGTTCTCAAAAAAATTTCTTTAATTTTTGGAATTTAAGGTTTAAGGTTTAGAATTATAAATTTCTATGCAAAATCTGATATATTGAAATATTTGTGTTCCCTAAACTAAATTTGTGTAAGGGTTATTTGTTCTTCAACTTTTCAGATCACACTTTGTGATCCATCATCAGGATGCAAGTAAGAAGTAAGAGAGATAGATAATATTTTTTCTTTTCCTTTGGCCCCTTGCTTCTTACTTGTATCCTAATGATGGGTCATGGAGTGTCATTTGAAATTTTGAAGTGCAAAAAATCTTACACAATTGAATCCAAAAACTACAACATCATTATTATGAATTGTGGAAATCTAATAACTTTAAGTTATTTGTTATGTTCACAATTTTATGAAGTCTTTTTTCATTTTGATTATGATTGCATGCACATAAAATATTGGTATCTAAATTATGGATTCTAAAATTGCATTGGCTTCTGGCTGGATCTTATGAAATAGCAAGTTACTATGTAGGTATGTAAAGATGGCGTTTAAGATGAGAAGGCTTGAGTGGCTTTGGTCTAAACACAAATTTGTAATTGAGACATGAAACACCTGATTTGTTTTGATGTAATAGGTTCGTGAGAGGATTTATGTTGTCTGTAATTATGTTCTACTTTTTGGTTCAGACAATGTAACTTGGCTATTTACATTGTAAATTCTTTGGAAACGGGCATTGTTTGTTTTATGAAGTACTAATATTTTATCTAGAGTCCTTTTTCTGTAAGTTGTATGGTAGCAATTCAAGTGGAAACATGCCAATATGTGTTTTGATCAATGTTGGTTTATCACTATGTTAATGCACAAAAGTCTCTTTCCAAGCTAGGATTGGTCATGATTAGTAGAATGCATGCTACCATTCTTATAGGAAAGCGTTTGTTGAAACATCAACTGTGCTTACTGAAGATAGAAATTGAATAATATGGCTTCATTTTAAGATTAAGTTTTATGCCAATTGATCGTCTAGGAGGTTGGTTAAGTAGGATCGAATGTCTTCAATAGTGGTAGGTAATAATGCATCTCAGCATATTAATTTGGGTAAAATTGCATATAGATTAATCCAACCTGAAATCTGATGAAGAGTCTAACCAATTAAAAATTTAAAAAAAAACATGAATCATGTTATACACAACATGTAAAAAGTTCAGTACCCCACATAACTTAGGCTACATTGGTTTCACGAGAGGATACTTGACCTATTAATATTTGTATAATTGTCACTTCAAAATCTAGGGTGTTGTAATTAGTCTTACATTTGCAGATTGGCTCAGGGAATCTTATTATTAAAGGTTGCACAATCAAGTCAAACTATTTTAGTTAGGGGAGAGGACCCACTAGCTGAGCACCCTAACTTTGCGCTGCTCAAAATTCTATGTGGAAACTTTAAATCACTCCCAATTTTTTGCAATTGCCTACTTGGAAAGTCCCATGCTTATTACTAAGGTTTTGGTGCGACATCATCAAATATGATGCTACATCAACATTTTTTTTTCCATGGTATCCAAAACAATCCAAAAAATGTGAGACCAATGGTTATTCAAAAGGGAGACCCATACTTGTGCAAGATGTGGCATCACATGATTAGTTACTTTTTAGAACTAAAGATATATTTCATTCAAATATGGATAGTCACCACTAGCACCAACAAATTTAAAATCATAATTATTAGTGTAATATTGTCAAAAATATTAGACGTTAAATCAAAAAATATAAATATTGATCAACACCAGACATTAAAATGCACTCAATATTAGATTCTTCCCCTTATATACAAAAATTCATATCACCGAGGTTGGTTGAAGGAAAGGAGATGGATTTTAACTTCCAAAATAACATCTTAACATGATTAATATTAAGAAATCCAAGGAAAGAAAAATGGGATAAATTGTAACATACCCCTCACATATTTTAATAGGGCGCAATCTCGCCTCCGAGCAACATCGACAAAACATTCACTCCATCTGCAACAACCTCATCAATGGCTTTTAGGATATCACTACAAAAACACCTACCAACCAAGCGAACCTTGTAAGCTGCAATCCTCTCTCTTGGAGCCATTCCTATGGTTGTGCCATTAGCATAGCTTAGAAGACCTCTGAACCAATGATAGTCAAAGTTGTATGAGTTATATGACTATCGTGAGCATGCGGTGACCTAAAGTTTGTCATTTTAGTGATCATTTTGACTACAATTTTGTACCCATTTGACAAAAATAGTGGCCTTGAAGTTTGTACCAGTTTTGTACTCGCTCTTCCAATGCTAACGAACATGTCCAAGACCCATGTTGTTGAAGCTCTGGATCTCAGGCCATATGCCTATATCAAGCATTCCGGCCAAAACATCTTGTCCACTATCATAGGTGAAAACAGGGGCAAGGACTATCCAGCCATATCATTCAATATGCCTAGATGCATTAACTTGCCATACATGCAACCATTGTACTCCGCAGAAATTATAACCCCTCGTGAAATACAGTACAGTGTAGAAACTAAAACCACTGATGAATACATAATTTTGGATTAGAACTTTTTAATTTCAAACTTCTTAGTTTTACAACACTTGTTCATTTTGCATGACGAATGGAAATATTAATGTATATAATAATAAATATAATATATTAATGATTGATTATATATTAATTTTTTAATAATACTTATTGACAATTTTTATTTTTTATTTTTTTGTGAAAGTGGAAAATACCATTGGATATATTTAGAAACTTTATCAAGAGCTCCATGGAGAAAGAGCTAGAAAGAAAACCCCACTTCTCAACCCAATTACAATTTAACCTAATTAAAGATAATTAAAAGTTACAATGAATAAAGAAGGAAAATTACAAAATCCTAATTAGTCCAAACCCAACATAACTAGCATATACTACATTCGCACAATATATATAATTAAACCACGTGATCATGAAAACCTATACACCTGATAACCGTCACCAAGACCTGAATTTATACTCATAGACAGTAACTTGATGATCAATACTAAGAATCATCTTGGTGACTTGCACTATGCAATGATCATCACCATTACATCTGTGAAGTCAAAATGATCTGGAGTTAAAATTAGAAAAAAAACATCTATGCATCTCAGCTTCTCTTCCATTAGCTCTGAATCATGATGAACAAAATCAGTCTGGGACTTTGGAGACCAGTTGGTCAAGTGTGTGCCCCAACTAGCAGAATTATCATGTAGAGTGTTTGGCTCCCAACAAGAACCAGATTTTGCAACATTGCCACGATTTTTAATATCCTGCAATGAACCCCAAACTGAATCCACATTGTGTGCAAAATGGTGAGATTTTTTATTATTTTTCATTATGTTTATTTTCCAATATTTTGATTATAGATCATGTGAAATCTTTATACCACAAATCTTACACAATAATCTAAAAATAACTTAATTATAGATACTTCTATGTTTAAATTATTTAACTTTTATTTTTTAAAATTTTAATAATAATTATTTTATAACATATAATATGCACTTTTAAAGACTATATTGTGTGTAATTATGTTCTACTTTTTGGTCCAGACAATGTAACTTGGGTATTTACATTGTAAATTCTTTGAAAATGGGCATTTTTTGTTTTATTAAGTACTAATATTTTATCTAGATCCTTATTTCTATAAGTTGTATGGTAACAATTCAAGTAGAAACATGCCAATATGTGTTTTAATCAATATTGGTTTATCACTATGGTAATGCACAAAAGTCTCTTTCTAAGCTAGGATTGGTCATGATTAGTAGAATGCATGCTACCATTCTTATAGGAAAGTGTTTGTTGAAACATCAACTGTGCTTACTGAAGATAGCAATTGAAGAATATGGTCTCATTTTAAGATTAAGTTTTATGCCAATTGATTGTCTGGGATATAGGTTAAGTAGGATTGAATGTCTTCAATAGTGGTAGGTAATAATGCATCTCACCATATTAATTCTGGTAAAATTGCATATAGATTAATCCAACCTGAAACCTAATGAAGAGTCTAACCAATTAAAAATTTAAAAAACATGATTCATGTTATACACGAAATGTAAAAAGTTCAGGACCCCACATAACTTATGCTACATTGGTTTCACGAGAGGATACTTGACCTATTAATATTTGTATAATTGTCACTTCAAAATCTAGGGTGTTGTAATTAGTCTTACATTTCTAGATTGACTCGGGGCATCTTATTATTAAGGGTTGCACAATCAAGTCAAACTATTTTAGTTAGGGGAGAGGACCCACTAGTTCAGTACCCTAACTTTGCGCTTTTCAAAATTCTATGTGGAAACTTCAAATCACTCCCAATTTTTTACAGCTTCTTACTTGGCAAGTCCCCTACTTATTAATAAGGTTTTGGTGCGACATCATCAAATATGATGCTACATCAACATGTTTTTTTCAAGGTATCCAAAACAGTCCAAAAAATGTGAGACCAATGGTTGTTCAAAAGGGAGACCCATACTTGTGCAAGATGTGGCATCACATGATTAGTTACTTTTTAGAACTAAATATATATTTCATTCAAATATGGATATTCATCATTAGCAACAAAAACTTTAAAATCATAATTATTGGTGTAATATTGTCAAAAATATTAGACGTTAAATCAAAAAATATAAATATTGATCAACACCAGACATTGAAATGCACTCAATATTAGATTCTTCCCCTTATATACAAAAACTCATATCACCGATGTGGTTGAAGGAAAGGGGATGGATTTTAACTTCCAAAATAACATCTTAACATGTTTAATATTAAGAAAGCCAAGGAAATAAAAATGGGATAAATTGTAACATACCCCTCACATATTTTAATAGGGTGCAATCTCGCCTCTGAGCAACATCAACAAAACATTCACTCCATCTGCAATAGCCTTATCAATGGCTTTCAGGATATCACTACAAAAACACCGACTAACCAAGAAAACCTTGTAAGTTGCAATCCTCTCTCTTGGAGCCATTCCTATGGTTGTGCCATTAGCATAGCTTAGAAGACCTCTGAACCAATGATAGTCATAGTCGTATGAGTTTTATGACTGTCGTGAGCATGCGGTGATCTGAACTCCATCATTTTAGTGATCGGTCTGACTGTGATTTTGTACCCATTTGAGAAAAATAGTGGCCTTGAAGTTTGTACCAGTTTTGCACTCGCTCTTCCAGTGTTGACGAACATGTCCAAGACCCATGTCATTGAAGCTCTGGATCTCAAGTCATGTGCCTGTATCAAGCATTCCAGCCACAACATCTTGTCCACTGGCATAGGTGAAAACAAGGGCAATGACTATCCAGCCATATCATTCTATATGCGTAGATGCATTAACTTGCCATACATGCAACCACTGTACTGCACAAAAATTATAACCCCTCATGAAATACGATACAATGCAAAAACTAAAACCACTGATGAATACATAATTTTGGATTAGAACTTTTTAATTTCAAACTTCTTACTTTTACAACACTTGTTCATTTTGCATGACGAATGGAAATATTAAAGTATATAATAATAAATATAATATAATAATGATTAATTATATATTAATTTTTTAATAATACTTATTGACAATTGTTTATTATTATTATTTTTCTTTGGCAAAAGTGGAAAATACCACTGAATATATTTAAAAACTAGTTCAAGAGCTCCATGGGGAAAGAGCTAGAAAGAAAACCCCACTTCTCAGCCTAATTACAATTTAACCCGATTAAAGACAATTAAAAGTTACAATGAATAAAGCAGGAAAATTACAAAATGCTAATTAGTCCCAACCCAACATAACTAGCATATACTACATTCACAAAATATATATAATTAAACCACGTGATCATGAAAACCTATACACTCCATAACCGTCACGGAGACCTAAATTTATACTCACAGACAGTAACTTGATGACTAATACTAAGAATCATCTCGATGATTTGCACTATGCAATGATCATCACAATTACATCTGTGAAGTCAAAATGATCTACAGTCAAAATTAGCAAAAACCCATCTACGCATCTCAGCTACTCTTCCATTAGCTCTGAATCATGATGAACAAAATTAGTCTGGGACTTTGGAGACCAGTTGGTCGAGTGTGTGCCCCAACCAACAGAATGATCATGTATAGTGTTCGGCTCCCAACCAGAACTAGATTTTGCAACATTACCATGATTTTTAATAGCCTGCAATGAGCCCCAAACTGAATCCACATTGTGTGCAAATTGGCCAAATTTTTTATTATTTTTCATTATGTTTATTTTCCAATATTTTGATTATAGATCATGTGAAATCTTTATACAACAAATATTACAAAATAGTATAAAAATAACTTAATTATAGATACTTATATGTTTAAATTATTTAACTTTTATTTTTTTTAAAATTTAATAATAATTATTTGATAACATATAATATACAATTTTAAAGACTATATTGTCTGTAATTATGTTCTACTTTTTGGTTCAGACAATGTAACTTGGGTATTTACATTGTAAATTCTTTGGAAACGGGCATTGTTTGTTTTATGAAGTACTAATATTTTATCTAGAGTCTTTTTCTGTAAGTTGTATGGTAACAATTCAAGTGGAAACATGCCAATATGTGTTTTGATCAATCTTGGTTTATCACTATGGCAATGCACAAAATTCTCTTTCTAAGTTGCGATTGGTCATGATTAGTAGAATGCATGCTACCATTCTTATAGGAAAGCATTTGTTGAAACATCAACTATGCTTACTGAAGATAGCAATTGAATAATATGGTTTCATTTTAAGATTAAGTTTTATGCCAATTGATTGTTTGGGAGGTTGGTTAAGTAGGATCGAATGTCTTCAATAATGGTAGGTAATAATGCATCTCAGCATATTAATTCTGGTAAAATTGTGTATAGATTAATCCAACCTAAAACCTGATGAAGAGTCTAACCAATTAAAAATTAAAAAAAACATGATTCATGTTATACACGAAATGTAAAAAGTTCAAGACCCCACATAACTTAGGCTACATTGGTTTAATGAGAGGATACTTGACCTATTAATATTTGTATAATTGTCACTTCAAAATCTAGGGTGTTGTAATTAGTCTTACATTTGTAGATTGGCTCGGGACATCTTATTATTAAGGCCTACACAATCAACTCAAACTATTTTAGTTAGGGGAGAGGACCCACTAGTTGAGCACCCTAACTTTGCACTTCTCAAAATTCTATGTGGAAACTTCAAATCGCTCCCAATTTTTTACAGTTGCTTACTTGGAAAGTCCCCTGCTTATTACTAAGGTTTTGGTACGACATCATCAAATATGATGCTACATCAACATGTTTTTTTTCCAAGGTATCTAAAATAGTCCAAAAAATGTGAGACCAATGGTTGTTCAAAACGGAGACCCATACTTGTGCAAGATGTGGCATCACATGATTAGTTACTTTTTAGAACTAAAGATATATTTCATTCAAATATGGATAGTCATCATTAGAAACAACAACTTTAAAATCATAATTATTGGTGTAATATTGTAAAAAATATTAGGCGTTAAATCAAAAAATATAAATATTGATCAAAACCAGACATTGAAATGCACTCAATATTAGATTCTTCCCGTTATATATTTTTATAAGTTAAATTATAATATTAAGTTTTCATATAGTAATTATTAAAGTTATAAAAATTAAAAAATTATACGTATAAGCTTTAAAAAAATTAAATATATAATTAATTATTAATATATTATATTTTACTATTCTACTAATATCACATTTTAAAAATGATGTCCAAAAAATTGTGAATATGGCTCTGTGAATTACGATTAATCCTGCGAAAAACTATTACTCCAAAATAAAATACGCCTCTACATTCGCGTTACCACTCTCCAATAGCTTTGAAGCGCTCAGTAATCCATCCGACTAAACCCAACTTGCCCACAAAATTTTAAATGGGCATTCTGGTGCAGACAAAAGAAAGGTATTCAAAAACATAGAAAAACAAATGGTTTTTTTCCAGAAAACCAAGTATGCAAAGCTCGAATAGGGAAAAGAAGTAATATTAGGGGTTCCTACGACCGTCTCTACATCAAATAAAATTAGCAATCACCAGCATGAGAATAAAGATCCAGTGCAGGTATGTACTAATTATCTAGATCAGAAGGAATGGATTATAGTAGGAAACAAAAACAAACACATAATGAAAGCCCTAAATCCATCAAAATCTCTATTGCATTCAAAACCTATCAAATATTTAGATCCAATCATAGTATTAAGAAAACATACGAATAAGGGTTTCGACATCCCCAAAAGTCACCAAGCGAGCACTAACAACCAAATTGATGCACAGTCACATAAATTCAACCCATGGAAGGCTAGTTCTTTTATTTTATCGTCAAAATGTACGTCGTACTTAACCCCCACAGAAAGTCTATCATTAAGTCTAGGGAATTAGAAAATAAATAGCATGATATCAAAATGGGAAACATAGGGTTTATCCGAACCCCTAGAAAAAATGACGACTACATCCTGAAGGCTCATGCTAAGGGTTTTAATCGAGGTTTCCCAAGCGATTCTACAAATGCAAAGATCTTTAAAGAAAAAATCCTAATGGACCCTTGGATAAGGACTCTGCCTTCAGGAAGAAGAAAAAATACCAAGATGGTAGACAAATTGAGATATCAACAAATGGAACGCAATAAAATCTACATTATCAGTGATGATATCAGCGAGAAGAGATGGCAGGGGTGCCAAGCATGTGGTATTTTTGTTTACTGGAATGGTCCTAAAAGTAGAAACCCCCTATTAGGAGAATGGTTGAAATCCTTCAGGTGGGATCAGGTAAGTATTTTGTCCCTTTCTTTGCATTTAGTTTATTTACATTGTAGAAATGTTAGTGCAAAAAATGAATTCCTCTCTTCTCAGATGTGTTTTTATAAAGGATTTACAATTAATTTTATGTTGTGGAGACATAATTTCAATGAAAATATAGATAGTACTTTAAAATTGCCTTCTTGGTAAGCCTTTAAAGATTTTCCAATTAAAATCCTTCATTCACATATTCTGGAAAGGATAGGTGAATTTTTAGGAATAGATTTAGATGATAACAATAAGAAAGAAGTTAGATTGTTGATCAAATTGAAAGAAGATTTCAAGCCTGAAGATAAAATAAAAATCATAACTAATAGATCATTCTATGATCTGCACTATAAAAAATATGAAGGCCATACTAAAAATATTTCTATAATTAATAAAAATCAGAATCAAGACTCAAAAAAAATCAACATATATGTCAATCAATAAAAACACAAATTTAGAACTAATATTCCAAAATTTAATGAGAACTAAAAATACCAAGAATATAAAATAAAAATAGCACACAAAAGTAAGATCAGAGTATGTAAGGACATATCCACATATGACCCCTAGGAGTATCAATACCAGAGAAGTTGTCAAAGAAGCTAGAGAAATTGTAGAGGAAGGAGATTTCCTATTCTCGGGAAGTATGAGTCTAGTGGAAAAAGATGCATTGCATAATTTATAAATGGGAGAGACAGAGGGAAATAGACAGATAGGAACCTCCATGGATAATATGGAAAAATTCACAAACGTCTGGGTGACTTTGTCTTGGATGAATCAAAGATGCCTCAACAATGTAAACATTGCATTAACCAAAATATCTCTCTTTATGATATTAAAGAAAATTTGGAAAACTATGGGTAGCTTATTAATGATCTTTGCTTGATGCATAATGACATTGGTGATCAACTCTCTCTTTGGGAGGCTTCCCACAAGAATGATTTAGAAGGAAAACTAGAAACAAAAGATAAGAAGGATACCTCTCAGTGAAAATTGAATCAAGAGACTACGGAAGTACAGAAAGAAAAAGAGGATTCAAAAACAACTAGGAACCATGAAGGAACAAATAACCAAAGAAGGAAAATTGGTATTCAGCAACATCTATGGGATAAAATGACTATTATTGACATGAATAACACACAGGATCAGTTCCCCCACTATGTCAAGGAAATACAAGGAGAAGAAGGAAATAATCAGCAAAGTATAACAGCATGTAGTTCTTCGTCTTACTCAGAAACTGCTAGGAAAACATCTCAGAACCATCTAAATGACTTATCCAATAATATAGAGGAAATTCAAAATTTGATGAATTTAAAAGATATGCCTAGTCCTCTTATTCAGGAAGCATTAGGAAAAATGGAAAATCATAAAGATCAAGAAAACAATCATGAATGGTTGATAGGCCCAACAACAGTGGCTACCATGATTCCTATAGCTGATAACTTCATTTCCTTCAAAGAATATAGATAAAAAATAGCAAAGAAGATGGACATAAATCTTAAAATAAATACTCCAATTATTAGAAAGAAAAACTATTACAAATTTTGGCAAACTCCAATCAATGGTAGAAATTTATTCAAAGATTCTATAATGAATCTCTCTCAACAGATAAAATATATATCAAGGGGGATCAACAAATTTAATATTCCAATTGAAGTCAATACCATACTCAACAATGGAGCCTTCAGTAATATAGAAGATTCAGAATAGGAAATAATAAATGAGACTCAATTTTTAATAAAACTTCATGGAGAGCATAGGAGAGCGAGGAGAGTAGGGAGGGTGGGAGTGGCCAAATTCAATTTTGAATTTGGGTGAGACGAGTGTGAAGGGTGCATGGACTTCTGAGCACAGCAAGTCAAATGATGCTAAGGACAAAGGGAACCAAGGGAAGGATCTCGATGCTGGACTTGAGCCTGGGGACCCGGGGGGACCCAGGTCTATTGAGTCAGAAGGAAAATAGGAGACCAGCAAAAAGTGGGCATCCCTATTTGGAGTTAAACCTACAGTTAAGTCATCTTTACCACCTGTTAAGAACATTTCGACACCCTCTCAAGGAAGTTTTGCAATAGACATTCTGGACCAGATTATTAATCATACTATTGCAAGAATGAATAACTCTTTGGTTGGGAGATTTTTGGTGGTTAGACCAAACATTGAAGTGGTTAGAGCCTATGCCCCTTGAAAATGGGACCTGAAAGGGCAAGTGGATGTGGTGGCAATGGAAAAAGGATGCTTGTCTTTTTTCTTCTCGTGTGAAGAGGATAGGATGAAAATACTATGCAATGGGCCATGGATGGTAGGAAAAAATACTTTGGTCCTCCAGAAATGGTGCCCTAATCTGGTCTTTGAGGAGGAAGAAATTAACCAGGTTCCTATCTGGGTTAAGCTCCATGGCCTTCCTCTAGAATATTGGGTGGAGGATATATTTGCGTGGATAGAAAATTCCTTTGGGAAACAACTATCAATAGATAATGTCACTGCCTCAAGGAGAAGGATCATGTATGCAAGGATATGTGTTGGGATAACATAGGACACTAATATGCCAGAGAAAATTAATATACATTCAAAACTAGGATCGTGGGAGCAAAATATTGAGTACAAAACCATTCCTTTTTTGTATTTTCATTGTAAGAAAGCTGGAGATTGGGCAAAGAAATGTCCGGCAAAGGTTATCCAGAGAAAGACTAAGAAATGGGTCCATGTGGGGAAGATAAAGAGAGATGGGGGAGAGACTTCAAGAGCAGTTCAAATCAATAAAAAAATGGAAAATACCGTGATATCAAAAACTGGTGATGAGAGCATTATAAATGATCAAATAAATAATGGGGGTTTAGAGGGTCATCAAGAAAAAGAGGAGGTTCAAGTGGAAGAGGGGGAAATTCAAGAAGGACAGAAAGAGATAATAGATATAGGGGTAACAGAGGTGGGAGGTAATGAAAAACCTAACAGCTATGATGAAAGAAAATAACCTGAATGGAGTTCAAAAACAAAAATTTAAAAATTGGAAGAGGAAATAGCAGGACAGGATGCCCAATAGTGCACGGTCTTAGGTCAAGAAATCTTAGACAGTTCTCAGAAAATGTCCCAAGGGGTAAGAAAAACTTTATTTGATACTAAAACACCTAATTGGGGTGATTCAGTGGATATCAGCCAAGACCTTGCGGGGGAATAGAACGATCTGGAAGATGGGAAAGAGATCCATGGGGAGAAGAAAAAATCAAAGAAAGAAAAGAAAATACCATGCAGAAAAGTAGCAACAAGGAGCAACAGAAATGGGGATGTGGGAGGAATTTTATCTTCACCATGGATACCATTGAATCAGAAAATAAGATTCAAGTAGACTAAGAAGAAAATAGCGGATGGAAGTGAGTGGACCATCCTGGAGGTGGGATCCTTTGTTAAGGTATGAAGATTATTTCTTATAATATTAGGGGAATGAATAATCCCCATAAACAAGATATTATTAGGAATATGATTAGGGATAATAGACCAGACATTTTTTTAATTCGAGAAACTAAAATGCTCAAGAAGAAAGTGGAAAAGCTAAGATTTTTTAAGAATGGGATTATTTGTGGGGGTGACTCTGATGGTGTCTCTGGGGTATTGATATAGTTTGGAATGGTAACATAATAAAAGGTGATGTTATTTATCAAGGTAATAATGTGGCTTGTATCAGGTTCAGGCATCTTAAGGATAATACTTCTTGGGTGTTGACTAATATTTACGCACCTAATAATAAAAAAAGCAGAGAGGTTTTTTGGAACAAGTTGTCCTCTCTGAGAAATTCCTTTAATAATGAAGATTGGATTGTTATGGGATGTTTTAATACTCCCCTAAAAGAAAATGAAAAAAAAGGAGGAACTCAAACTAATCTAGAAAGCAGGATGGATCTTATAAATTTTATAGATTGTCATTCTCTCCATGATATTGAGTTGCAGGGAATCAACTACACTTGGACTAATAGAATAATTGGCCAAGATCTTATTCAAGTTATACTTGACAGGGCTCTCATTACCAATGATTGGTTCACTCATTACTACTGCTCGTTATCTGCTCATATGAGGGTGGGATCGGACCATAATCCCATTAATTTTTTGGCGGACCCCATAGCCAAGAAAATGAACTTTCCTTACAGATTTGAGAAAATGTGGACAATGCATCCACAACTTGAACAAAAAATTGAAGAATGGTGGAAGATCAAAATCAAGGGTACTGCTATGTTTATTATGGCTAAAAAACTTTAAAATGTCAAGGAAAACATTAAAGATTGGAACAAAGATACCTTTGGCAACATATTCTCTACTAAGGCTAATGTTAGCATGGAGCTAAAGGACATCTAGGACAGCATTCAGAAGGATGGATATGCCAAAATATCAAGAGATTAGGAGAATGAGAAACTAGTAGAGCTTCGTGACATAATTGCTAAAGAAGAAACCTTCTGGAGATAGAGATCCAGAAAGATATTCCTGAAGGAGGGAGACAGAAATACTAAATACTTCTTTATATCTACTCTTAAGAACAGAGTGGCTAATAGGATCTCTAAGCTCAACATCAATGATACTTTATCAAAAGATGAGGAGGCCAAGAATTTTTTTCAAAATTTTCTTCAAAAAGACAATGATTCGAATAGTGAAGAACAAAGGGAGTTTCTGGAGTCCATCCCTCATATTCTGAATGATAATCATAATGCAGGGCTCACTTCTATACCTTCTAATTTTGAAATTAAAAAGGTTGTCTTCTATTTTGATGGAGATAAATCCCCTGGTCTAGATGGTTATCCTATGTTATTTTTTCAAATGTTTTGGAATATCATTGAAAAGGATGTTACCAATGCTGTCAAAGAGAGTTTTGGATCCAGAAAATTATGGAAGGAGTTGAATGGTACTTGTATTTCTTTAATTCCAAAAAAGCAAGGGGATGATAAGATGGATCAATTTAATCCTATTAGTTTGTGTAACTCTGCCTATAAGATTATTTCCAAGATCCTCACCACTAGGATTCTGTCTATTCTCCCTTCCTTGATATCTTGGTAGCAAAATGGTTTTGTGCCTGGTAGACAAATTATGGATTCCATTATATCCATTCATGAAAATATTCACTATCTTGTGATGTCTAGGAAGGAAGGAATAATCCTCAAATTGGACCTATCTAAAGCCTATGATAGGGTGGAATGGGAGTTTCTTTTGAAATTTTTGAGGGATTTTGGTTTCAATAAAAAGTGTACTAATCTTATATATCAGCTTATCTCAACTACCACTTTTTGGTTTTGGTCAATGGGTCTCCTACTTCGTTCTTTAAGCTGACTAGGATATTAAGGAAGGGGGTCCTCTTTCCCCTATCCTCTTCATCCTTATGGTTGATTCTCTAGGAAGGTACATGGAGAACCAGGTAAGGAAAGGATTCATAAAGGGTTTAAATCCTTCTTCTGCTAATCAAGTCTGCTCCCATCAGAAGTTTTTTGATGATTCGGTTATTATGGGAGAAGCATCTATTAAAAATGCTAGCAACATTAAAAATGCATTGACTAAATATGGGACAGCTTCAGGCCAGACTATCAATTGGGGAAAGAAATTTGTGTTTCTCTTCAATGTTCCTAAAAAAAGAAAGACTAGAATTATGAAGATTTTGGGTTGTGATTTGGGGACTATTCCAGGAACTTACTTTAGTCTCCCTCTTTGTTTGGAACCTCCTAAAACTTTCTAGAGCTCTTTAGTGGATAGATTTCGTAGTAAACTTGCTAGATGGAAAGGCCTACTGCTAAGCCAAGCGAGCAAGATTTAGATTCTTAGATCCACCCTCCAAGGACTTCCTCTTTATGCTTTGAGAATTTTTAAAATACCCAAAAAGTTTGGTGAGGCTATTGAAAAGATTCAAAAAAAATTTCTATGGACAGGAATGGAGAAAAAGAAATGGATTTCTCTTATAGCCTGGGAAAAGGTTTGTCGACCTGTTAATAAAGGAGGTCTTGAGTTACATAGAATCAGAAATTTTAATGATCACCTCCATTCCAAACTCATATGGAGATACTAAAACTCTAGGGGAGAATGGACTTTGATATGGGATAACAAATATAATAAGGAGCATCTAGACCTTGCTTCCTTTCTTGATAAGGACAGGGGTGGGGGAGGTTCTTTTATCTGGAGAAATGCTATGAAAAAAAAAGATAGCATTAAAAAAGGTATCAAGTGAAAAGTTGGAAATGGGAGAAATGTTTGTTTTTGGGAAGATGAGTGGATCTTACAAACACCCCTCAATGAATGTCCTGAATGGAGGAATATTGAGATTCAATGAAAAAGTATATTTGGAAGGAAAGTGGAAGACTACTGGGACAGGGATCATTGGAAGGACCTCATGGTTATTGACAACAAAATGGGACAGCTCAATAAAATTATTAACTCTACTACTTTGATTGAAGAATAAGACAGGATTAGATGGAAATACAGCCTGAATGGTAACTTAACTATATCCTCTCTGTATCATCTGGAGTTTGAGGATCTTAATGAGGCTTGTTGGGCTAAAGCTTGGATTAAATATCTTACTCCAAAAATCAATGTCTTTTTTTTTATTTTGATGCAAAATAAAATCTTGACTACTGATAATATTAGAAAAAGAGGTATGATAATTGTGAATAGGTGTTACCTCTATAATCAAGATGATGAAAGTGTGGATCATATGTTTATTTACTATCCCTATTTTAGTATTATTTGGGATTACTTCCTACAAATTATTAACATAGAGTGGGTTTTCCCTAAGGACATGAAGAGGCTTTTCAACTCTTGGAACAATCCTTCAAAGAATGAAACTGTAATCAAGGTGTGGAATTTTGTTATTTCCTATGTTTTTTGGGGAGTTTGGAGAGAGGGGAATGAGAGATTCTTCATGAATAAAATGGCTAGTGAGTAGGAGGTTTTCTACAAAATAAAGAGAGCTATTAAAGAAAACTTACTTTTAAAGGACAGAGTTATGGAACCTTTGAATGAGGACGACATCACCTTCTTCAATAACTAGAAAATAAAAGGGAATTTTAGGAAATAGGATAATAAAGCTAAGAGAGAGGATACTAGATGGGATTTCCCTCCTAGTGGATGGAAGAAAAATAATTTTGACGATGCTTTAAAGCGCAACCCGGGGGTCGCTGGGTGTGGCATTGTCATAAGAGATGAACATGGAGTCTGTAGAGGTATTAAATCTATCCCTATCTGCACTCAAACAAATCATAATGTTGAAGTCTATGCTGCCCTTCAGCGTCTTATCTTAGATAAGGAGAAAGGTGTTAATCCCTAAGTTTTTTTGATGATTAGTGACCAACACTTAGTCATTTACATAGGCAGTTTTAGTTGGTTATCACTGTGACCAAGCTAAAACAATTCAAGGCCAAGAAACATTACCGAGAAAGTATACAAGTTTTTGAGTTACATCATGTCGAGCCGAGTATAATATTTAAGTGCTGAGCAACAAAGATTTTAAGTGCTGATCAGAATAGTTTTTGCATACATTTCAGGATTGATTCAAACTTTAAGGTAAAATGTTTAGGCCGACTTGTATGAGTTTTGGGCCAACATATGTAAGCATTTAATATTTATCTATGAAGTTATTTATGCATTTAATGGTTTTATCCTATGCATGGCATGGAGCCAATAAAAAAATTGGAATGCCTTGGAGGCATAAATATTAGATCTTGATCGTTGATCTAGATCTTGCCAACAGATCTGTAAAGACATATAAGATTGCTTCTAACCCTATTATTGAGAATATAGAGATAAGGGGTTGTGTGTTCATGAGAGATGAACAATGAGTTATTTTTTGAAGAAGCTTAGATCAAGCAAACTGACAGAGTAGTGAATAGTAGAGAAAAGACATATCAGATTGTGAGATCACAGAAGGTATTGGAAAGAGAAGATCTGTCATCAGCATCCAAGTGCATAACAAAGGATCACTACTTGAAACATTCTAATAACTGTATCAGGTGAAATCTCTTAACAGAGTGGTTCTAACAGACCTCTTTTAAATCTCTTAGCCGAGTGCTTACTTTCTTGTAAGTTGAAATCCTTTCACAAGCAGTGATAACTTTAGTGGCGATTATTCGCCAATTGGCAAATGTCGCATGTCGGCGAGCGGGGAATTGGCGATTGTTTTACATATATTCATTTCACCCTATCACCTGGCCATTATTAATATTCATTCCAATGCCCGGGCCCATCGCCCCGCGCGATATTTAATTTTATACTTTTCTTACACATTATCGCCAATGGAATCTAATTTTTGGTCCCCATAAAATTTAAAAATTTGCCTATAATTTCTAGGCGGCCCCAAATGGACGGCCTATATTCGCCACTAGTTTTATAAATATATTTATAGGTGGCCCCAAATTCGCCCGGCATTTTGCGGACGCGTGTCTCAAACCAACCCCAATTCGCCAACTTTATTATTCATACTTCGTCTTGGGCGACCCGTAATCGCCTCGCAAATAAAAAAAGACGTGTTCAAATTACGCGGGCTTCACCAAATTTGTATATCTTGACCTAATACCTCCCGCCAAATTTTCCAAATAAGGATAGTATAAAAACATTTGGTGGATAGCATAGTTACAGAGGGTTGAGCGGCGAGAGCAACTGCATACTGCATTGGTGCAATTTAACTAGAGGCAAAGGTAAGTATTCTGCGACTCTGTAATTTTGAGTTGAGACCTCAGACATGATTTTAGGGACAATAGACTATAA
>MU224845.1:1272704-1289378 GCA_018584345.1 Thuja plicata | reverse complement strand
TTATATTTTTTTCTTAATTTAAAAAAAAACTTCGCCATCATCATTAAAAAATTTCCCCTAAATTAATGTACGATTCGCCAGGATTTTACACTTTTTCCTAGGAGGGGGTTTCTTAAAGTTATCCCTGTTCATAAGGTAGATTGTAATGGTCTTTAGTTCTTAACTGAACAGACCTTTAACCAGGTAGATTGCATTTTTTAATCAAACTCTTGTAGCCCTAACAGACACACTTTATTGTTGTATTAGTGAAGATTTTGTGGGTGTCATCCCCACCTTAGTTTACCTATTTGGGTTTCTGGGTTACTAAAATTCTATGTTATGGGTTATATATTTTCATGTTGTGGATGTTATCTGATGTTAGGTTAAATTCATATATGTATGAATGAGGATCAATTTTTTTAAGTGATTAAGTTTTAAGATCTGATTCACCCCCCCNTTCCCCCCCCCCCCCCCCTCCCCTCTTAGTATCTTGCTTTCCCAATATTGTACTTCCAAAAATTGGTATCAGAGCACAGTTCTCCTATAAAAGTTTTTAATCAGCTTGTGAGTACAGATCTTGAGATGGAGGTTTATAAGTTGGGTAAAGTCATTGAGAATCAGAAGATTGAGATTCAGCTAGCATTACATCAGCTTGAGATAGCAAGATAGGAATTGAAGAAATCATTGACAGCTAGGAGATTTGGCCAAACAAATGAATGATACTCATTATCAGGAAGATGACACTGCAAATCTATTTCAGAATGGAGATTCCATTAAGAGTGATGCAGCAATTGCAGATCTACTGGAAAAGAACAATGTACTGTGTGAAGAAGTTGGGAACTTGAAAAGAGAACAAGAAATGTAGACAGTAAGACTATGTGAAGTAGTGGAACAAAAGAAGAAAGCTGAAGATGACAAAGCTATGGCAGAAGAATATTAAAGAGTGATAACTATCAGACTTGATGAAAGGACACATGATGTGCAAATGATGACAATCAAACAAGTTGACATGGAAAATCAACTGTTACTTACAAATCAGGAGATTAGTAAGAAAGATATGGAAATGATGAATCTGAGATCTGAGAACAATCAATTGAAAGATGATTTGAGATCTGAGAAGGAACTGAATGAAAGGTTGAACAAACCTAATGAAGCTTTGACTTACTTTGAGAATCTGATGGAAGCATCAAGGAGACCAAAAGATTCTTCTGGATTAGGTCACACTGAACCAAAGACATCTACAGAGAAATGAGAATCATCAAATACTGGTGAAAGGAGGAATGCAAATACAAAGAACAACAAACCTATTTGCCACCACTATGGAAAACCAGGTCATACAGCAAACATTTGCTAAAGCAAGAAAGGTAAGTCCAATCCTAAACCTAGATTCAATGGTTACTATTTTAATTGTAAGAATTTTGGACATAAAGCACATGAATGTTGGGATGAAGCAAATGATGCACCTCCCAAACCAAGATTCAATGGTTATTGTTACAAGTGTCAAAAATATGGTCATAAAGCACAAGATTGTAGATCCAATGCTAAACAGCAATGAACATCTAAGACACAAATGAAAGCACCTAAGAAAGGTAACACTTACAATTGGGATTATAACACAAGGAAAAAATTTCATTACTATGAAGAATATGGACATGCACCTAAAGATTGCTTAAAGACACATTTCAGAGGAAAATCTAAGAGTTGGATGAATGGAAGCCTAGTTTGCTTTAGTTGTTTGAAGATTGGTCACACTAAGAGAGAGTGTAGGACAAGAGTACCTACTCCTACTGTTGATTAAACTAGAGCATAGATGAACCAGACATGGGTAAGGAAAATAGAGTCGAGCAGCAGTGAAACTACTGAAGTTGAGGTCACCCAATCCAATGGATCGGGTGATCACACCATCTCTAACTGAGAAATAGAGGTATGTAAGGAACTGCATTTAAATTTCAAATCTTACATCAGTTCCTAATATGTAAATGTGCCAAAGTCCATACTTGCATATGTTGAGATGCACCAGGACATGTTTGTGACAAATGCCGAGAAGAGTTAACTGCACTATAGGTGCCGAGCTGGTTGGCCGAGTAAGTTTTGTGATGGTCGAGTATGGTAAGCTGAGTGGTATGCAAGTTGCGTTAGTCGGCCAATGATAGTTGGTTTGCACTAACCCAATGGGTAGAGCATTTATTTCTTACATACCTTGACCTTTCGAGTCTATATAAGGACGAACCATTTGTTCTTAATTTTACCTTGTGATTTTTAGTATTTACAGAGCGATTGAAGAAGTTGCAGAATTGATCTTAGCGAATTTTGTATCAAAGATCTTGCCAGCATGTCGTCGGCATCCCTAAGGTGAATAGTGCAAAGTGCTACTTTCTGAGGTACCCTATTCTTCATTTTTGAACCCTAACTTCAGAGATTATGGTTGCAAGTTCTTCCACACCAGTAAAGGGTATGGAGGAGGAGCTAAAGCAAGTTCAGCTGGTGAGAAGTGATGCATGTGCACCTCCTAACTTTTGAGTCATTCTTGAAAGTGCAATTTTAGGTGATTTGAATGGAGCCCTCTCATCTATTCCACCAAAGGTACTTATGATCCATGATGTTAGATCTTGTTACATGGTTAAGATTGGTGAAGTAGGTGATAGTGAATTAAGGGAATCCTACAACAAGCTATGCAAAAATGGAGTTCTAAAGGATGAATTCAAGCATTTAGCTGACAAAGGGTTAACTCGTGCCCTAGATTTTCCACCATACTTCAAAGTTGAATGGATTAAGGTTGTTCTAAGCCGAGTTCATAATATGCATATTTGGCTAGACAATGGACCAGTTAGGATCACTAAAGACATTATTCATTGAGTAACTGGATATCCTATTGTCAGCAAAAAATTGATGATGAGAGATCAAAGTAAGGAAGAGATAGCAGCTAACACAGGAGCTATCTAGAACAACAGAGGTATGACTATCTCTACAATTGAATATTTAGAACTTGACTTTGGAGTGAGAGTGATTGCACATAAGTTCTATCAGTCGATTTGACTGGATAGTGTTCCCTGCATAGCTGTAGACCAAGCATGGAAGATAGTTAAAAAGAATCACACATACGACCTTGTTGAGCTGCAGTTGACACAACTAGCTGAGAACCTATTATCGATCAAAAAAGCTAAGAGCTCATCATGTAAGTTTGGTTCCTTACTAGTTTTCATATTCTTCTATATACATAATTTATTTCCTACACTGGGGAAAATTGTTTGGAAGAAGGATAGACCTATTACTGTGCATATTAGTGAATGTATTCAGCAATTAGGTGGTAATTTCAATAGTATTATGGGAAACTACTTTGTGCAATTCAAAAAAAGAATGAGGTTGAGGACTAGAATTCCTAGTTCACTAGTGGAAAAGCACTATGAGGAGATATGTTTTCTAGTCGACACAAATTACACATACATTCAGGCTGTGACACCTAGGGTATCATGGCTAGAGCCATTTCCCTATGAAGTTAACATTGATGAAATATCAACAGCTATCATAGCACTCCTAGCAGAGGAGATTGATACAAAAGCAAAGAGATTTGGAAATTAAGATGAAGCTAAGGCAAAGATATCTATGAATCTAAAGGCAAGAACAATGGAGAGAAAGAGGAAAAAGATTGTGAATAATATGAAGAAAATGGCTGGATTTCCAAGTGATGAGGAGCCAGAGGATGCACCTCTAGACCTATCTACTCGACAAGGAGTAGATATATCTGAAGAAAAAGAAGAAGTAAGTGAATCTGAACAAGAGATTCCTATTAAGGTAAAAGGAAAGAAACCAGCAGTATCCAAGGTAACTAAGCCTAGCCAAGAAAAACCTAAAGTTACCCCTCCCATTGCCAATCATCCAAGGACAAGGGCATCTTCTTCTACATCTCCAGTAGTGCAAACAAAAGTATATGCAAAGAAGGTTGGAGAGAGTAGTTCTGGATCAAAGACTAAATTTGCAACAAAGGTTGTGTTGAGCCTGTAAGTAAAGAGACCAAGAAGGAAACTACATTTGGATCCATAAAGTGATGAAGAAAAGACTAAAACTGATGAACCCAGCAACATACCAACTACACCATTCAAAAGACCCACTGATATTAATGAGGTATGTGAGAATTTAAGGAAGTTTGCAAGGTTATCTGGTTTTAAGTTTATCAAGTATGAGAAATTGAATGTAGAAGATAAGCATAAAGTTCAAGAAGCTCTACTAGATATGATGAACAATTTCAAGTTAACTCCTATAGAAATAGGAAACAATGTGCTGACTAAACTATATGAGTTTCTATCTAGCAAATGATAATTTGCACTTACTACTAAGAGACAGATTAGTGAAGGTACATTAGCTAAGGTTTTTTCTGAGCTGACTAAGAAACAAAGAGCTAAATTTGTTGAGGATTAAAAACATAAATTCAAACCTAAACTCAGAGGATATGCTATTTTGAAAAATGATATTGAAAGTATAGTATAGCAGAGTAGTAGGATATGGAAGGAAATCTTTGGATTCCACAAGAGAAGAAGACTAATGAAGGAACATTTGAGCAGAAGGATAAAGAAGTTGAAACCACCCCTAAAACATAAAAAAGAAAAAAGAAAATTTCTATTGAGCCTGACAAGACTAAAGTAGAACCAAAAGAACAATCAGATACGGTAAACATTGTTGATCTGACAGCAGACAGTCCAATTAACATCACAATTGATTACTCTAGCAATTTGAATGTCGAGGGTTAGGATGACCTGAGAGATACAAGTATAGAATCACCTATTAAGGCTACTAAGGCTAAAGGAGAGAGGAGTATAGACAAAGATGAAGAGAAAACTCAAAAGAAACCAGAAGATAAAATTGAACAAAAGGAAGTAGAGATGGAGAAGATAGATGAACAAGAGGTAACTACACAAAATCCACCTATTTTAGAGGTTGTGAAAATAGTTTTAGATAGTGGAGAGGAGATGAGGGATACTAACAATGAGCCTAAGGAACAAGAGGCAGTGCAAGTGTTGGTTGATTTACAACACTCTGCATCATCTACTCCCACTAGACCTAAAATAGGAGTTATGCATGATCAACGAGCAATTTTGACTGCATTGGAAGATGCATTGGTGACTGCTACTGACACAGGAAAAAGTATTGAGGAAACAAAGCCAAGCAGTAGCTCACCTGAATTTAAGAGGATGAAAGTTATGAAGAAGAAGTCTCCCACTCTTAATGTCACATTAGATGAAGTGATTGTGATTCCACAATGGGATCCCAATGTTTTATCTTATGAATAGATTGAGACTCTTCAAGAATTACTCAAGAGGAAGAAAAGGCAGGAATAAATGAAGAGAGGGCAGAAGCAAAAGCAGGTGTTACATGACATCAAGGATATATTTGTAAAATATTTTGACATGGAAAACAAAAATCCTCAAGCTCCTATTCTTGAACAGTTAGTTCATATTGTGCAGAAGGTAAATGATGACAACATTGAATCAAATGAGAAGTTATTGCAATGGTCCGAGAGGAAATTTGATACCGAAGTACTGGCAAAAATCTCAGAAGAGATTGCGACAAAGAAGCTTGAGCTTTCTTCTCTTGTAGAAATATTGGAGGAAGTTGCAACTAATTTTTATTCTTTGTACAAGAAGTTATGTGATGTAGAATTCTTCACAAAGGATAATCTACAGGCTATAGAGAAATTGCAATTAGACTTCAAGTCAACTGGGAGATCACTCAGTATGGATGCTAGCAGTAGCTCCTTACATTTTAATAGATTGACTAATGCACAAAGGAGAATAGCCAAGCTCATGGCTGATGATGGTCGAATAAGGGCCAAATTGATTACTATTTAGACCAACCTGATACCTCATCTGGAGGTAATTCATAAAGAACTTTCAGCTGCAAAATAATTGGTTAAGAGAAATTTAGAGCTCTCTACTACAGAAAGTTTAGTGAGTCTAGCTACCAAGCTAGAAGTCAAATTAGAGGTTATGAATTTTGTTAAGGATAGTTGGAACACTGCATTTGCTTCCACCTTACAACTTCATAAATAGTTTTTGGATAAGTACAACTTAACCTCACCTACAATCAGTGACAAAAAAAGCGGGAATATAACAAGGATACAGTGTAAGAGGAACAGTACAGGTATAATTGTAAATGTTTTTTTTTAAGGCATGTATACTATGTAAATTTTTGTATGTAGTATGGAGTACATTCCTAGGGGGAGTACATTGTGTACTTAGGCAACATTTTGGATGGAACAAATTGAAATGATAAGTGTGTTTTTTCCACTAATATCAAAGGGGGAGATTGTTAATCCCTAAGTTTTGTTGATGATTAGTGACCAACACTTAGTCATTTACATAGGCAGTTTTAGTTGGTTATCACTGTGGCCAAGCTAAAACAATTCAAGGCTGAGTAACATTGTTGAGAAAGTATATAGGTTTTTGAGTTACATCATGCTGAGCCAAGTAGAATATTTAAGTGTCAAGCGACAGAGATGTTAAGTGCCGAGTAGAACAGTTTTTGCATACATGTCAGGATTGATTCAAACTGTGAGGTAAAATGTTTAGGCCGACTTGTATGAGCTTTGGGCCAACATATGTAAGAATTTAATATTTATCTACAGATTTATTTATGCATTTAATTGTTTTATCCTATGCATGGCATGGAGCCAATCATAAAATTGGAATGCCTTGGAGGCATAAATATTAGATCTTGATCGTTGATCGTTGATCTAGATCTTGCCAACAGATCCATAAATACATATAAGATTGCTTCTAACCCTATTATTGAGAATATAGAGAGAAGGGGTTGTGTGTTCATGAGAGATGAATAGTGAGTTATTTTGTGAAGAAGCTTAGATCAAGCAAACTAACAGAGCAGTGAATAGCAGAGAAAAGACATATCAGATTGTGAGATCACAGAAGGTATTGGAAAGAGAAGATCTGTCATCAGCATCCAAGTGCATAACGAAGGATCACTACTTGAAACATTCTAATAAGTGTATCAGGTGAAATCTCTTAATAGAGTGGTTCTAACATACCTCTTTTAAATCTCTTAGTCGAGTGCTTACTTTATTGTAAGTTGAAATCCTTTCACAAGGTAGATTGTAATGATCTTTAGTTCTTAACCGAACAGACCTTTAACCAGGTAGATTGCATTTTGTAATCAAACTCTTATAGCCCTAACAAGCACACATTATTGCTGCAGTAGTGAATATTTTTTGGGTTTCATCCCCATCCCATTTTTACCTATTTGGGTTTCTGGGTTACCAAAATTCTGTGTTATGGGTTATATATTTTCATGTTGTGGATGTTATCTAATGTTAGGTTAAATTCATATATGTATGAATGATGATCAATTTATTTTAAGTGATTAATTTTTAAGATCTGATTCACCCCCCCCCCCTCTCAGTATCTTGCTTTCCCAATATTGTACTTCCAACAAAATTTGGTTCTAAGGTGTGGTTAGAGGGAGATTCCCTCAATATTATCAAGTGTTTCAATAATGAAATTCCCACCTCGTGGACTATTCATAACATGATACAAAAAGCCAAAGCTATTATCCATCCTTTTGAGAAATTTATTGTTACACATAATTACCGAGAGACCAATGGTGTTGTTCACTGTGTCGCCAACATGGCTTGTAAGTTTGATGTGGTGAAGCAATGGAATGATGGAAATGACATGCCTTATCAAGTCAAATTATTAGTTGATAGTGACCGTTTGAGGAGTAGACAGAAAAAAGATCATAAATGGTAAGTATCATAAATTTTATTAATGTGGAAGTGATTTATCATAATTAATATCTAAGGCAAAAGTACTTAGTGATGATTATGAGTTGGAAGTGGCATGCTTTATGGGTGTATTTGGCTTTGCTGAGAACGAGGTGTGGTACTCATAACAGATTTCTTAAAAATTATCACATAGAAAGAAAATTAAATTAGAGAGATTAGATGGGTGGAAGTAAGAAATGAGTCAAGCTTGTAAACTACGACGAATGGAGGAAAATGCAAAAATTCTAGAAGATTCTAAAAGAAGGTGGGATGGAGGTGTTTCTGGAAAGGCTTCATGGAAGAAACCCTTCTATTACCAGGATTTTCTCTAAAAATTGGAAAGATGGAAAGGTTATGGTGGGAAATTAGTATATGGAGGTCGCTGAGGAGATTATAGCAGAGGCTATAGGAATGGGCACAGAGGGAATCAAGTTTTACAGAGATAGAGCGATTTCTGATAAGGCTTGGGAGATTTTCCCAGAGTCTGAAGAAGAAAAGACCAGACTGGTTAAGGTAGACACTTCCTACCACAATCTAAAGTGCATATCTAGGCCTTGGAGGTATGTTCTTTATGTGATCATTAGTTATATAATGCTCGACAGTAGGTTTACCTGAGCTTATGGTCATCATTTTATGCTATTGAATCATTTTAGACACAAGGTAAAAGTTAGTTTGCCCTATTATTTGCTAAGTTCATTAGATTTCACTATTAATAGTTTTCAGAAAGACCCAAAGCATGATCATGCCTCTCACTAGGTTCTAATGTTGTTAATCTATGAGGTTTTGAAAGCAAAAAAAGTGGAAAGACCTCTATTGAAGAAGAACCAGAGGGATGAGGAAGAAATGGAGGGTGATGAGGATGATAGTATGTATGAGGAAGAAACAAAAGATAATGAAGAAGAATCCAGGGGATATAAAACCCCTAAAAATACCACCAAAAAGGTTTCCTCATCTAACAAAATCCATAAGAAGCCCTTTTCTGAGGGCTCTGATACAGACAAGGAAACTGATGATGATAAGCCAGAGGGGAGAAAAATGAGAAAGAAAAAAAGGCAAAAAGTATACTAAGGAGAAGACTTTGGCGGAAGAAACAAAAACAAAGAAGGATTCTGAGGATGAAGAGAAGGAGGACAAAAAAGATACCAAGAAAAGAAAACAGGGAGAAGTGATGGAGAGAACTAAGATCAGCCGAAAAGGTAAAAAACTTAGCAAGAGGAGAATTGTTCTTTCCTTGGATGAGGAAGATGTGATGGAGAAAAAGTTGAATACTGAGATGAACCTCGGGGAGGATGATAGAGGAGAGAATAGGGAGGAAAAAAAGCTGACAAGGAAGAGGACCAAAATCTAACTAGGAATATGGAGACCAACGAGCAGAAGGAGGAATAAAAGGTGAAGGAAAAACTTGGCAAAAGAACTGATAATGAGGAAACGGGGTACGAGGAAATAGACTTCCATGAAAATGAGGAAACTGGTAATTATTGAATTCCTGATGATATTAAGTAGAGAAAGGATTGCATTGCGGATTTCACTAGTATGGTGAGTAATATGATTGAAGACAATGCTAATATGAAAAATCAAATTGAAGTTATAAGGGATGAGATTAATCTCATAAAAAGCATTGGTATTGGTGAGAAACTAGTTGTTGTTTTCTTGGATGAAATGAAAGGGGCGGTTGGTAATTTGGAAGCCCAGGTGAAATTTGTGAACAAAGTTAATAAAATGGAGAAACAATTCAAGGACATCACTGAAAGGGCAGAGGAAGAAGATAGCACAAGGAAAATCAACAACCTGAACATCAAGGTGGAAAAACTTGAGGAAATTGTTAGAAAAATAGGGGAGCAATGCTTGGTGAGCCTTAAATCCTATACTAGGCATGCACAGATCCTGATGGATAAGTTAGATCAGGACAGAGGGAAAAAGGACCGCAGAGAGGTGAAGGAGATAATAAGATTGGGGACTCGTACAAGGGCAAGTACCAAGAAGATGAGTCCAAAGGTGGAAAAAGAAACTGAAGACCTTAAAAATTAGGTAAATCATATGTAGATTATGGTCATTCAGGCCGAGGAACTGGTGGAGGGCATGTAGATGTCTTTTTCTAGTTCTATCCTTTTTTGTTGTCCCTGTCTTTATTGTTTATCTGTGGGACTTTTTTGGTTAGGTTGTTAGCTTGCTAGCTATTTTTCTTTCCTTGTTTGGTGCTACGGTACAGTTAATGTTGAACTCTATTGATTATCTATAAATCTTTTGTAAAGGTTTTAGGACCTTGTAAAACCTATTTTTACTTAATCAGAACAATAAATGAGACTCAAAATTGGGAAGAATTTGGGGTGCAAGACCCAGCAGATTGGTTCCCAGACCAGAGGACCACTAGTGTAAGAAGGGAACATAACTATGAAGAAACTAATATAAGCTTGGATGAAGGAACTAATAATCATCAATTAAGTGAAATGCTAATGGAAGAAATCAGAAATGAGGAAGTAGAAAAAGATGATGTAGAAATAGCAGCAACCACAACTAATGCCCAAAACTACCAAGACAAACTAGGAATTTCCATGAATTTGGAAGGTATAGATAAACCTAATTGTGGAAAAATTCATAAGAAAAGGGGGAGAAAGAGTCTTGTAGAATTAAGAATAGCCACTAGTATGGTGGAGAATCAAATTAAAATCAATGATATTTTAAATATTGGGAAGGGGACGTGCCTTCCTATTGAAGTATGAAGATCACTTCGTGGAATGTTAGGGGCATAAATGCCCCTAACAAGAAGTGATCTTTAAAGCACAATCTAACTCTTTATGAATCAGAAATTAATTTAATACAGGAAACAAAACTGAATAAAGAAGAAGGTGAAAAGATTAAAAAGAAATTGGGTTATTGGAAATGTGAACTTACAGAATACATGGAAGCCTCGGGAGGATTGGGTATAATATGGGATCCTAGAAAGGCGGACTTTGAGCTGCAAACAGCCAACAATAATTGGATGGCAGGCAGAATCAAAAACTTTAGAAATTATTTCCAATTCAATATTATAAATGTTTATGGACCCACGCCTACAGCAGGAAAAAAAAAGTTGTCAGGACATAAATTAGTAATTACATGAGTATGGATATACAATCAGTCTATATCTTGGGAGGTGATTTCAATGCATTATTAAACATTAAAGAAAAAATTGGAGGTACACAAACAAAATCACAAGCAATGATAGACTTCAAGGATTGGTTTATGAGGAATTTTTTTTTTTTTTTTCCATGTCAAATGGAATGTACACATGGAATAATAGAAGAAAGGGTTTTTTCTATATAGCAGAGAGACTAGACAAATTCATTATTAGAGGGGACATTAGCACAATCAACATGAAAATAAAAGCTACTATATTACCATTTGCAGGTTCAGATCACTATCCTATACAATTAGAAATAGAGGAACAATAGAAATCGGTTAGGTGCTCTTTTAAATGTGAAAACATGTGGTTTATGGATGAGAGCTTCCTAGAGAAAATAAATCAGTGGTGGAATGAAGAGGTCTTTGAAGGATCTAGAATTTTTTTTTTTGTAACAAAACTAAAAAGGTTAAAAGAAAAAATAATAAAATGGAACAATGAAAGTTTTTAAAATATATTCAAGGAAAAACTAGAAAATGAGGACAAAATCAAAAAACTAAACATAAAAAGCATAGAGAAGGGTATGAAGGACGAAGAATATAATAAAGAAAAAGAATTACTAAATAAATAAGAAACTTTTTTAGAAAAAGAATAAATATATTGGAAACAAAAATCAAGAGAGACTTGGTTAAAATTAGGAGATAGAAACACAAAAAAATTTCATACATGTACATTAAATAGGCGAAACATAAATAGAATTACTAAAGTTTGTAACAACATAGGATTAGAGATAGAGAATCCAAATCAAATTGATGAAACTTTTGTAAATTATTATTCTCTAAATAATTACAAATATTCAGATCTTGAGGCTCAAAACAAGATGCTAAGATCAATTCCTAGAATTCTAACCAATGAAGACAACAAAAATCTCAATAAAAGATTCAGAATGGAAGAATTCAAAGAGGCACTTTTCTCACTCAACCCTGATAAATCCCTAGGTCTAGATGGATTCCAGGCCTTATTTTTTCAAAAATGTTGGGACATCATTGGGGAAGAATTATGGTGAGCAATTGAAGCGAATAGGAATTCAGGTACCTTATTAACATAAATCAATAATACTTTCTTAGCACTGATACCAAAGAAAACAAACACAGAATCCCTAGGAGATTTTAGACCAATTGCGCTCTGTAATACCATATACAAGATTCTATCCAAAGCAATGGAAAATAGACTTAAAAAGATAATACACAAACTGATTTCAAAAAAACAAACAAGATTTGTCTCGAAAAGGTTAATATATGATGGTATAATCATCATACAAGAATTGATACATTCAGCTCAGATGAACAAAGACCCTTGTTTGTTAATGAAATTAGATGTGTAAAGATTATGACAAGGTTGATTGGACATTCTTATGTAAAACAATGCGAGCATTTTGTTTTTCACATCGATGGGTCAATTTAATCTTCAATTGTATTTCCACACCAAAAATTTTAGTATTAATAAATGGATCACCGGAAGGTTTCTTTAATATTTCTAGAGGAATTATGCAAGGGGACCCTATTTCTCCTTACATCTTTATAATAATGGCTGAAGCTTTTGGTAGGACAATAAAACTAGCACAGTTAGAGAGGAAAATCAATGGGGTCAAAGTGACTGATGAGGTAGAAAATATTACTCATCAACAATTTCCAGACGATATTGTCTTACCGAGAGAATTATTAAGAGTGGAGGCAATCCAATTCAAGGACATTATCAATACTTATTCGAAAGCATCTGGCCAGGAAGTGAATTCTAAAAAGTATGAAATATTCTTCCTCAATACATAGCCAGAACTAGAGGGGAATATTTGCAACATAATGGGCTTTAATAAAGGGGAAATCCTATGTAAATACCTTGGTATTCATTTGGAAAAAGGTGTAAAAGACAGTAGCACATGGAAAAATATAGCAACCAAAATAGAGTCAAAAATGGATAGATGGAAAGGGAAATATTTAAATAAAGCTGGCAGAGCCACAATTATCAAATTTGTTCTCTCAGCCATTCCTACTTTCCATATTTCTTGCTTACCTCTTCCTAAGGGCGTCGAAAAACACTTAAACCAAAAACTAAAGAATTTTTTTTGGGAAAGCACAAAAGACAAAAAGAAAGTGGCAATGATAAAATGGGATTAGATTTGTAGACCAAAAGATTTTGGAGGTCTAGGTATAAAAAAATTTAAACTAGCAGAATAAGGCTTTAGGAGCTAAATTAGTATGGAGGATGTACCAGGAAAGTGACAACAAATGGGCCAAAATCCTATATCATAAAATATTTAAATAGCTCAACCCCATTAACTCTGTTTTGAACGATCAACCCTCATAAAGGTTCAAAAATCTAGAATTTTATGATGCAAAATAGAGAACTAATTTTAAATAATCTCACTTGGGACATTGGTAATGGCCAAGAGGCCCTATTTTGGGAAGATTTCTGGGACGGTCTCCCGTCCCTGAATAATGAAAACCTTCCAAACAATATTAAAAACACTCTAACACAATGTTGGGGTACACATTTTAAAGACTATAATGTGGAAACACAAGAAGGATGGCAATGGAAAAATGCTTCAAACACAACTTTATCACAGGAAGAACTAACAGCTTTTGAGAATTTCTTGCAAAATAGAAAAGTTAATCATAAAGCCAAGAATGATAGGCTGATTTGGGGAATCTCTATGGTAAATATAGTGTTAAGAAAGGCTATGAGACTATTATCAACTCTCAAGAATGGGTTAAAATAGACTTCCCCCTTAACTTGTGTTGAGAACCAGCGTGCCTCCCTAAGGCAGGCATTTTCTTATGGGCTGCAAGTACAAGATAGAATTTTAACTTTGGATAGATTTACCAAGTTAGGGTTTGAAGGACCTTCAAGATGTGTATTATGTAAATCGGCATCTGAAACCGTAAAGCACCTATTATATGATTTCCCTTTCACCAAACATTGCTGGGTATAGCTATGTAGAAAACTTAATTGGTCAACATCCTTTAATGATAGTTTCTAGAATTTCTAAGATGTTGGCCCCAAAATGGATCCAACATGTACAACAAGGTCTGGAGAATTTATCTATTGATCTTGGTTTAGGAAATTTGGAAATAAAGAAATATATGTATTTTTACAGACATAAACATGGATAGAGAATCACTGATCAACAAAATAGAAGCTAGTTTTATAGAAGTCAACAATAATCATCTAATAAACACCTACAAAGAAGAAAGATCTTTCTCTGATTAGGACGCAGATGTAAGAAAGAATTGGAATAACTTAATCAACCCACAACTATTTTATCTCAAGGCTAATAAGTTAGCAAGAACCTTATGCAAATGGAATCCTCCGTCAATAGGATGGATGAAATTGAACTTTGATGGAGCGTCTCAAGGAAACCCAGGGAAACTGGTTTGGGGTCCATCTTATGAAATGAATGTGGAGAATGGGTAATTAAAAGGGTTAAACCCTTAGGTATCTCTTCTAATAACCTAGCAGAATTAGAAGCGCTAAATGAAGGTCTAAAATTATGCATAAAGAGTGGGATCCAAAAGTTAGTTATCAAAGGGGATTCTTAGATTATCCTCAATACCCTGAGGAAAAGACATACCCACAACTAGATCTTAAACTCAAAACTCGAAGAAGTTATAAACCTTGTAGATAAGATACAGGAAACCAGATTTGAGCATATTTTTTGGGAAGGCAATAAAGAGGTTGATGCCTTAGAAAATAAAGGTGTTGATGGGGAATATTTTACTTTGGTTAATCCTATATTTAGGCTAAGCTTCTAAATGTCTCATGATACCTTCTTATTATTTAAATGACGGTCATATACTCTAAACATTAGAAAAGATAGAAAACTCCAATTTCCTTGCTTAGCATCATCATGTTTGGCTTTAATGGCTATTCACTTTGTATAGCCCCCTTAATAGAGTGATAGACATGCACTTATTTTCAGGGCCCTACCTCATTTAAACTAATTACAAAGATTACACCATAGAACATTATTATACACTAATAACCTTTGGGAACATTGATATATGAGCAATATTAATTACAATCTCTACACCTATTTCTAGTTATTATAATCCCTCAGAAATAGGGTCACGGAGAACTTTGTAATGATATCAATCCCTTTGAAGGCATGACACTTAACAACCACTCAAGATGATCATTTTTCATGTTGGCTCATAGAGAAGGATCTGGAAAGACCTCTCTTTTTCTAGAAACATCTTGAGGCTTCCAATTCTAGCATTTAGACCTCTTTGCCTTAGTATGACAAAATTACAACTACAATGTACACTCTTTCCCCTATTTTCTACAGAATGGAGACTACCATTTCTCTATACCACAGGTACAAAGAAAGAACTATGGCATTTTTAGGGCATGTGAAGCATGAGCATTGGGGAAGCATCCTGAAGAAGATGGATGATATTACCATATTAGTTGTTAAGAAAGTAATCAGGGAAAGAGACCTAGACTATAGTAGAATTTGGTGTACTAATGGTGATATAATTGGAATTTTCATTGCCATAGCATTTCGGCCTAAGATCAAATTTTGAGAAATCAAGAAGTTATGCACCACTATGTTTGATGATACATGGCTTAAAGGCCTAGACAATGTGATGGAGAGCATTAATAACCAACTGGAAATACCACACCCAAAGGATTATATGTCATGGCCTGTTGGAAACCTAAAAACACTCAATGTTCACAAATGACCTATTCTTTACATCAAGGATATCAAGGCTTTCGAGATACTGTGGCCAGAGATGGTTAAATTCTTGTATTTTCTCCTAAGGTGGCATGGCATAGTAGAAGATAGCAGCAATTGAGCTGAGATCTTCTTCACCTCTGTTGGGGTAGAGGTTCCTCCATCTATAGAGCTTCATGACCAGAAGTAGTATGTAGTTTGCCTCCCCTACCTTTGCAAGACAACCAGACCCAAATCATCCAAATGTCTGAGGTATGAAGCTGGGGATGCTATCATGGATTTCAATTCCGAATCAAATGAAGACATCATGGTCATCGAGCCTTGCTGATAAAATAATTTTAAGCCAGATGACTCTAGTCATAACTTTTGGTGGGTAGTTCTTTGCTTAGTAATCTTTGTATACTCCTCTCGTTTAGGTTTTTTGTTCTATTCATAGTCGTCCTTAGTACATAGCTTGGTTATAGCTAACTGCATTATATTACGGCTAGCATCTATATGTTTTCTCTCTTTTAACAAATTTCTCTCATGTTGAAGTTCATGCTAGCATCATACTGAATAGGGAGTATATACAGTAACAAGAAGTTTGTAAAATCGATGGGTTGTAAGTTGACATAAGATAATACAAAAAGTTATGATTATATTGGTTTCTCAGTATATAGCTTGAATATCATCTAAAATGTTCAATGGTAATCCTTTCACTAGTTAATGTTGTGCAGTTTTATATATCAGAGATAGTAAGGGGCTCTCTTGTCTTCACATGGTTACAAAGCATTTATCCTTTTCTACCCTAAAATCTAAGATCTCACGATTATGACAGTCGATTAATCTTTTGAGAGAACATGTTAATGGTTGTCTGTGGAAATAAGAAGATTGAAGGCGTTTGGTCAGAATGACACTAATTCTCAACTCAAAATTTCAAATACTCTGTCTCAGAATATGCAGAATAATAAAAATACTCTTAATAAACACAGCAAGCCAAAACTCAATAAACAAGAATGAATGAGAGACAATTGTGTTAACATAAAGTAAATTTCATTAAATGACAATCTAGCATGCATACATGAATATCTTCCTACAAAGATATATATATATATA
>MU224845.1:1250219-1267907 GCA_018584345.1 Thuja plicata | reverse complement strand
ATATACTATAAAAAATTTATAATATAAAATATATACTATAAATATTCCATATTTTAATTTAATATATTTTTCTATTCTAACAATTAATTATTTCTTATGGATAAATAATTTAGATTGTTAAATTAATTGTTGAGATATCTCTTTTAAAATTAAATTTTTATATTATAAAATTTATATAACTAATGTAAATATATAAACTAAAAATACATAATTAATGTAATTTATAATATAATATATATTATAAATCATTTATATTATAAAAACATATAATATAAATAATTAAATTAATTATAAAATAAATTAATAGATATCTTATTTAATTAAATAAACTAAAAAATATCTAAATAAATAATTAATATAATATAAAATTTAAATAATATATATAAAAAAATGATGTTGCAGTAATTAGACAATGTCGTACATTTATAGTCTAAGATTTTAAATAATATAGAACTATTAACTATGAAAGCGAACTCAATAGTATTTCTCCATCTTTTAAAAGTTTGTTATATGCAAAAAATAAAAATAAATTATCCCCACCACATCACATTATTCAGTTGGAGGGGTGTAAGTGTCTATTAAATACATATACACTAATTTATTCTATCATTTTCCATGTTGATAGGAAAGGATCCACTAGTTAAGAGGGGTGTTGATAGTTGTGGTTGTACTAGTACATTCAAAGTCTTGAGATTTTTAATAGTATAGTACTATTGATTGTAAAAAAATAACTCAAAATTAAATATTCAATAGTAATAATTAAATAATAAATCATACGACACCAAACTAATACACCAACAAAATATGATACAACTATAAATTCCTAAACATTTTTTGATCTATTATTATAATTCAAAAAAAAATGTTTGATGATATAAATTTAATAATGTCCTATGATCATAAAACCAAATATTTAACTTGTCCACATCACCATATGTACCTTACACTACAAAGAGGTGAAGTTGAGATGCACAACCGACAGGCATTGAATGAGTGCTATAACTTTGGGTTGACTAACATTGCAGGCTTTTAAATACAGTTAGTGGACACTACAAAGAGGTGAAGTTGAGATGCACAATCGACAGGCATTAAATGAGCATTATAACTTTGGGTTGACTAACATTGCAGGCTTTTAAATACAGTTACAAGAACCATTAAGATATGCGATTAGGGAAAAAATCATTTTCAACACACTGTAAAACTTGTCTCTTTTTTTCACTATAGGAAAATTGTGAGGCTTTTATTTGCGAACTTATGTTTATGGTACAAAAGTCTTAAAGTTATACGGGACAAAGTTAATAAGTGTCTTATCATTCGAAGGAAATATTCAAAAATAAAATAAAGTTTAACTAAAATTATTTAGATATAAGTATGAGACTCTTGAATCACACAAGATACAATTTTTTTATTTCAGGTAATTGTAAGAACATTATATATTAAGAAATCAACATTTAAAAGTTAATAATAAATCAACTTTAAATGATTTGGGATATATAAAAATTAATGTAGTGTTGGAGATGGAAACATAATTTATGTTTTCTTAGTTAGATGCAGTTTATACATTTTGTTTTGGAGCTTAGTTATCACTTATAGAATATATATTGGTGAGATAGTCTAATTCTTGTGTGAGTTTGTTGTAGATGTTGATGGTTTCTATTATGACAAATTTATTTTGCATAATTGGTTGTAATGTCATTCTTAGATAATAATCATATAAATGAAACTTGTTAGAACTTAACAAAGCCACAAACAGTCTTGGATCTTTCAAACCATTAATCAACCTCTTCCCTATGTAATAACTACAAACAATAGAAAATGACTCGATAATGTAGTGCTACACCCTTAACCTATATCATACAAGAAAATATGCATGGTTGGCTTGTGGCTAGCACAACCCTTAATTAAGTTATATGATGATTTTTATACTCTTATATAGATGATGATGTTGGCCTAGGTGGCATCCGTGACATAAGTATGGTATTATGTGAGTAGAGTCTAGATTATTATCATCACTTGTGTACTTTGTAAACTCAATGAAAACTACTAGAGGCAAGCCCCTTATAGTGGCCAATAATTATCAAGAATGTGTAACATATTTCTTAATATATTCTTCTTCCAAACAAGTTATTTCATTACATTTAATTAGCTTTGTAGTATAACATGAGGGTAGTTTAGGCACTCATATGCCTAACTTCTCAAATTGTATATAAAATTATTCCATTATACAGCATTGCATGTCTTTCATGATTTACTACACTCGCATATTATTGACTTAAATCATTCAAAATAAGTTTCTACCACAACACACTTAAAGAGCTATATATGTTTATCCTACAAGAACAATCCAAGACCTCGAATCAATGCTATTAAAGAATTCAAACTTTAAATGATATAGAAAGGTTTTAAAGTTTACAATTGTATTCTATATTAGGTGGTATACCCATATGTATAGAGACAAATTTTAAAAACTTTGGGGATCAAAACTTGTAAGACAGAAGACATATAGAGTCAACGATACCAACTTTTTTTATTGTATTTTAGAGATTTTAATTTTATTTTTTTTTAAATTTAAGTGGAATATATTTTAGTTAAATGATATTTTTCTTATGGTTTAATTTATTTTCAAAAAAAATTAACATTCGTTGGAAATTTGAATTTGTTTTAACTTATTTTCAAAAGTAACATTTTTTCTTAGAAGTCATAAATTTTGAGGATTGGTATGACAACAGTAGGAAGTGACTAGGAAGATATAGAACATTCATATAAATTGAATGCGAGAGAGGAAACATTCCATATAGAACACATATAAATGTCATTAAGGAAGCACCACAATCACTTTGACTACCTTCTTGAGTAGATGCAACATCTTCAAGATAGCTCTACCTCCACCAAGTGCTTTGGTGGTGTACACTACAAAAGGTACAAGTCATTATAGATATCTAATTACTTATTAAGGAAATACAAATTGAATGCTTTAGATAATTGGATTGACCTAAGTTGTTTTTCTAGTGAATCGCTTATCTAATTGAGCGAGTAGTGGAGTTGGCTTGAGTCTAGGGTTTGCTCCCCATTGATCTCAGGTTCAACTTCGAGGCTCAAATTTACCTAATGTACGTGGTTTGCAGGCAATTGTGTGCATCCCCAAGCGATTAGTCTCGCCCCTTACTGTCCCCAACTTGGTAGTAAAAGTAAGAGCAAGGTAGGCCTGTCTCAAATTTTTATCTCATTAAAAAATGTAGAAATACTACTATGTGGACACATGAGGAGTACCTTAAACATGAACACTTCTATTATTGAAATGGTTTTGTAGAATCCTAAAAAATATACTTAATAGTGGCTGACAACTATGAGGGTCGACACATCCAATTTGCACAACTATGCAAAATGTGAGAATAATATGTACAAGAATGCATTGGTTCCCTCTTTGTTGTAGTTTCTAAACTATGTATTTGAGAGACTAAGAAAAACTCATTTTAGCTCATATAGGTTGGACTTGAGACCATACTTCCTGTATAAATCTACCATCACATAATCCTATGTATTCACTTGTAATTTTGAAGTCAAATCCAAATTCCATTATCCATCATATAATTCCTTACCATTATCCATCAATCTTAAATTGGATAAATGGTTCAAAAGCACTCATAACAAGATCAATAAATCTACTCGCTCTTATACAAAGATATAAAGTCAACTACACTCAAACTAGGTTTTCATCTAACACTAGGCATATGATAATGTTAACATGAAGATAATCATAATCTATACCCACCTCTATTCCCCTATATTTATCAAAATCCATAAAATTCAAATAGTTTCTATACAAAGTTTAACTTCCTTGCTCAAAATTTAATTATATAAAAAAGCCTAAAAAAATATGTCAGTCATAAAACTTAGATTTGCTTATATATTCACATCATTGTGGGCACTTTTCCCATAAAAGGAAAAAAAAAAGTCTTATTATACATTACAAATTAGTTGTTGTACATCTTTACAATAAAGCATAGTTTTCTCCTAATGTATTTACATCAATATAAACACTTTTTTTTCTAAAATTCAAAAGGAAATTCCCTCGCAAACTATAAATTATTGGTTGTACATATTTACAATAATAGTTAGTTTTCACCTAATATATTCACTCTCAATATGAAATACTTTTTTCTATAAAAGAGAAAACTCTCTCTCTCTCTCTCTCTCTCTCTCTCTCTCTCTCTCTCTCTCTCTCTCTCTCTCTCTCTCTCTCTCTTAAACCTATTCAGCTAAGAACCAAGGACTGAGGGGTATACATTCCACCAAATTCACTCTCTCTCATCCACAAAGTCATTTTACCTCAATACAGGAGCACAAGCCTTAGGCTAAACCTATTGGCTAAGAACCAAGGACTGGGGGGTATCCATTCCGCCAAATTCACCTGAGTCACAATCCCGACCTCATCCCCTATGATGTTGAGCCTTGCACTCAACAAGATCCTTTCAACTTCAATATTAATATGAAACACTTTTTCAAAAAAAAGAGAAGTCTCATTATGATTCTTAATTACTTAATTTTTACTTAGGTAATACATTCACTATCAATATGAAACTCTTTTTGAGAAAAGGAAAAAGTCCCCTCACAAACTATAAGCTAATTGTTGTAGATCGTGACAATTCATGTGGGGGAATATCTCAAAATTTTAGATTGCTATTATATACTGTATTAAGCATAGTATGGTATTAAGCACAATATGGTACACCTCATAGACTCCATTAAAAATTACTTTTTGCACTTCCAAGACACATTTGGGCCATGTTCGACCTCTAAGTGAATTTGGCAGATGGGATTCCCCAGCACATATAGCTATTTAGCTAAAGGAGACCTATAGTTTAGACTTATACTTACTCATATTGCAATAATCCACTATATAAAAATGCCCATGTCTATCTACACCACATATTTCTATTTGAAAAAAATTACCACCTACAACCGAAAAATGTAATATATAGACATTTAAGTTCAACATACACTAAATACAATTAACAGGTGATACAGAATGTTTTAAGAACATATGCAATATATAAACAACAATAAGTTCAACATACAATAAATATAGTTAACTGGTAATATAGAATGTTTTGACCACATATACACAGTGGGCACTACAGTGAGCCCTGAGCTGATTATTGCCATAAAGACACGGAGCATATACTTTGTTGCTATAAACATACAAGAGCAGCAAAACATAAATATATACTAAATGAAACAAATTAGTCCTAAAATCCTAGCGAAACAAGGTCAATACACCTGCTGTAACTGGGTCATCTGAGCAGGGCTCTACATTTAGATCAAAATTCCTCAACTGCTTAAACTTACCAGTTTCAGCATCTGATTCTTGGGGTACCACAGGAGTGCTTGCACTGTTTATTGTACAACAAGTCACATCCCCAGGTGGGCTTGGCCTATCTTTCCTCACCAATTCAGAGAAATCCTCCCACTCAAAAGACGGCTTCCATGGAGATTTACCTCTGATATCAGGGGAGTCCAAAGATGCAGAAGAGCAATTCATTCTTTTCCTTTTACAGAGTTTACCCATTTCTTGGATTCTATCCATCAGGCTGATAAAAGCTTGGACTTCATCTCCATTATCATCTGTTGTCAGAGGAAGTTTGGTCTCCTTTTCTTCACTGATCTTTTCAAAGCTCTCCTTTGGTCCCCTGTATTCCATGGAGATGAGGAACAGATGAAAATCAGATCTTGGCCTTCCTTTAACCCTCCACACAGCGAAGCATCAGCCCATCAAAAATCATGCTTATATGCAGAAACTTAAAAGGAAGAGGACAAGGGGATTAAAAGAATCCGGGGATATTTGTCTAAAGCCTGACATGAAAGAGAAAAGACACTGTAGCAGGTACTCCGCAGAAAATGAAGCCACCGACTGGTGTAAATAGAAAGCAACCCATTCACATGTTCGCGCACCGGACGGATTGAGCCCAACTTAATTATAACAGAAGTCACGAGAAACAATGGTATGACATAAGGCATTGTGACGTCAGGGTTAGAATTCAAAATAATAATTATTAGTGTTAAAAATTGGATTTTTTTATGATGGAAATATATTGTCATATATATATGTTGGTCTCAGTTTTTATGAGTAATCATACATCTAAACTACAAGTTTCCTTTGGCACTGAAGTCATTTTCATTACGACAATTTGAGTAAGCATACATCTAAACTACAAGCTTCCTTTGGCAATGTAGCCATGTAGAGGAGATCCAATCCACCAAAACTCAACCCTTGGTTGAATCTAGCCCGAATGCACCTCTAGAGGTTTGAACCTTGGTGGATGCAGTCTCTATCACGTACCATCATCCTCACCAATTGTCCTCAACCAATCCAACTACAACACTTTGGCAAAAATGTGAATCTTATTAGTACATAGTGGGGTGTGTTACAAAATAATAGTTATTATTGTTAAAAATTTGAATTGTCTTATGATGGAAACATATTGGCATACATAGATGAGAGTCTTTGTCTTTATGTACCAGATTGGGACAATGTGAGTAAGCATGTGTCTAAACTATAAGTTTCCTTTATCAATATAGCCAGCTCCACATAGATGTTGATATCAATGTCTTTGTCTTTATATAACAAATTATGACAATTCAAGTAAACATACATCTAAACTACAAGCTTACTTTGACAATTATTAAAGACATGTATGTTAGCTTATTCATTTATAGATACAATCAAAGACTCATTCTCATATCTATAAATAGAAAGTAACTATTTTAATCTATATACTTAAAAAATTACACAAGATATTTCTTGAAAATACATACTGAGTAAAGAAAATAAAAAACATTTTGTAATAAATATTTACACTTCATTTAACTTAATGTATATATAATTTATAATTTAGTTTTCCAATATAAGTTGAAAAATGCTATTAATATTTAAATTATAAATGTGGCATTAAAATTATAGCCATGAGATTTATTCAAATTTAGACTAACATAATTATATGTATAATTTTAAAATTACAAAATTTAGTTTCAATCTATTGTTTTAGATGTAATTTTAAAAAATAAATCATGAATGTTGATCAAAATCTTATTTATCACAACTTCTAAATATATATTTATTATTTTTATCTTATTACACCTCTTTTCAATTTAAGCAATAAAATAATGTGTATTTTTTTAAATAGGTCATAAAGTGTTAATTGTTTAGGCTTGGTGTTAACACTATAAATAACTAAGCATAGAGAAAAACATAAGAAACTTGAAAAAAAAAAGTTTAAAATTTGAGAAGCTTTAAATGAAATGAAACAAAATTTTAAATGATGTCTATGAGACCAAGCAATCTATGGGATCTAACCATGAAAAAAAATTCACTTTGCACATAAACATTCCAATAGAGTTTGTCCCAACTATATCAAATAGTTATTTTCTTTGCAAACTTGGATGTCCTACTATAAATCTCGATAAAAAGGTATTGTGTGAAGTAGTTTATCCTCTCTAAATAAGAGTGATCAAAAGGCCAACTTTCAAGATATCAATGTATTTGATTTGGATATCCTTGTAATCTAGAAACCACATGATGTAGTAGCATTCTATTTCCACTAATCCTAAAGTGGAAACACAACATATTCTATCTTCCCAACACATTTTTAGGCATTGACCACCTTCCAATCTCATGTCTAAGATTATGTGAGATTTTCCTTAGCTCAATTATAAGAATTTTCACTTTCTATTTTATGTAGTACAATTCTATTTCCACTAATCTTAAAGTGCAAAAACAACATATTTTATCTTCTCAATCTTGTTTTAGGCATTGTCCACCTTCCAATCTCACATCTAAGATGATGTGAGATTTTCCTTAGCTCAATTATAAACATTTTCTCATTTTATTTTATGTAGTTCCATTATATTTTCACAAATTCTAAAGTGCAAACATAACATTTTTATCTGCACAATCTTTTTGGGGCCTTATCCACCTTCCAATCTCACTAAGATGGTATGAGATTTTCCTTAGTTCAATTGTAAACATTTTCACTTCCCATTTTATTACTACTCCCATATATGGATTTTTTATGGTCACATTTGGGTTATATTTCTAATATAGTGTTATCTCTTTCACCCATGTTGTCCACATGATTGCCTTGACTTTTTCTCTAGCATATCTTATGATTGGACCCTTCCTAGTGTTTGGATACTTTTAAATGCTAAGTTACATTTACACTTTCATTTGATATTTTGTTTCATCCATGTGTTCTTTCTTCTACTTTACTTTTTCTTCACTACTTTTATGAGTCAACAATGTGTCTCTAAGGTTTCTATTCTTTCTATATAACTTAGCAACTAGAATAAAGTTTTGCAATATAAGTTGAGAAACACTATTAATGTTTAAACTATTTCAAACATCTTAAATACATATATACAAAAAATGTTAAGAGAAATCAATTTGATCTATTTTACTTGATTTTAAAACTCTTTTATTTATTATATATGTAAGCATAAATTTTACATTGTTTTCTTATTTTAGAAATTTATTTTTTATTATTAAATAGCAATATTTGACATATAAACAACCATCAAATTTAAGGTAAATGGTAAGAGTTTTTGTTAACACACTCATGTCAATACACTCCACTTTTTTCAAATAATGAATATTGAATACATCTTATTCATTAAAAATCGATAAAGTGTAAACATGGGGCCTGCTCATATTATATTAATTCTAAAAATGAAAATGTGTTTTTTCATAAGTTCTCATACCACCCCGAACCAATATCTAAAATGGGGTGGTAGATGTCTTTCGAATTCCCAAACCTATGAGCTCCCAAAAGAAGAAATTGAGTTGATACGATTTAACATTTGCAACCTTCATATAATATAAACCCTTCTACCATACCCACTAGCTCCCTAGAAACAAAATGGATCATCGAATCAACTTTCAAAATAACTAACATTTACATGATTCAATTTCCATTATCATTCTTAGTGAAGTCCCATAACCAGTTGAGACCTTCCGTCGATCCAAATCCTAAGGTGTGCTTGAAGGGCAAGCGCATTATCGCATACAGATGTTGGCAAGGTAGGTATATTAGTGAAAATAAGGGGATATTTCTCCATCATTTTGTCTCTTTATCCTCATAATGTAAAATCCCCTTAGAAACTAGATACTGCCCCTATCTGCAACCATCGTAGAACGTCATCCATCATGTTGAAAACTATTTTTTCACCAACCTTTTGCATAGAGTCTTCACCATCTACAATGGCTCCCCAACATCCACCAATATGGACAGGAACCTAGATGAAATTTCTATGTTACTCTATGCCTATAGTCCATTTTGAGGAAGGGCTTCCCTAAAAGCCCTTTAAGTGCCTAGAGAATTAAATTGTGATGGGTTAAAAAGATCTCTCAACCTTTTTTCCTTGATCTCTACCTTAAAATCCATCTATTTGTATTGATATAAAGTCAAATTGGTGTATCCATTTTCTCACTCTTGCCTACATAGAAAGCTTGCACTCTATCAGGTTACCGAATTGTTTTAGAAAAGAAGAAACCCTTTACAATTTAACTTTCCATCTATGGTTTAGAAAATAAGAAACTCTTTACAATTTAATGTGTTATCTATGGTTCATTAGTCATAATGATAGGTACTTACTAACCACAAGTGCCTTGGTCACACTTAAAAAGGATATTGCAAATATTCCCACATTAAAACATTAATGTTTTTCATGTGAATTGGGAACATCATCATACAAAAAAGATAAAATCATGCTTAGCTACCAATCCAACTTGGATAAAAATCCAAACTCTAGATAAGTGGACATTTCCACATGCTCGATAAAATCATGTAAATAATTCTTGATCCTTAGCTAGAGATATCATTCCTTGCTATTGTTTTCCATTATTATAATGTTGGCATATTTTGAATCACTCTCCAAGTCACAAAAAACTGCAAGTACCCTACTATTTATCACTTTTCCTTTTCATTGTGTGCATCCTATCTAAACCAATCCAACTAAATTACTTTCATTTCATTATTAATGACCTTTGAGCTCATGAATGAGGAAAGAACTCTTTCCATTTGCCGCTCTATTAGCTAGAGAATCAACCTATTTATTGGCCTTTCTATATACATGATTGATCATTGTCTCCTCAAAGTCGCTCAATAGTATTTTTACCACCTTAAGTGCGGCTTCTAATAATCAACTATATAAACGACCAAATGACATTAAAAACCTAAGTCAAATCATTCTGAATTTCTAGTTTTGAAATTCTTAATTGTATTCTCGTCATTAATCATAAGATCAATTCTTGAAATTTGGCTTCACTATGTATCCTTATCATTAATGGCATGAAGATTCCTCTTCTAGTTAAACCTTGCCAATCTCTAATCATGCATCCAACCCCTAAGGTGCTAGGGTTACCACACACAACACCATCAAATTTCAATTTAAACCACTCATTTTTAAGTGCTTAGCAATTCATGTTTTATCTTTCTTTGAGAGTCTCAACATCTCTGACCCTAATAATGGGGGTTGGGTGTAATCCCCACAATGATTTTCCCATTGTTTTATCCCCTGAGTAAATCTCTTCTTTCTTGCATCTTGCCAAGATCTAGTGTTGACCTTACACAATGACAATCTCCACCTTGTTCAAAAAGGATGCCAATGATATACGTTTCTCTTGAAATGGCTCTTTGTTTCTTTCCTTCCACAACTCCCAAATCGAAATTGATGGGCTTGTAATCTGTGTGCACGAAAGATACCTCTAAATATAACAGTGGTCAATCCTTGTTCAAAAAGACTTAGAATGTCATTCAAAAGGGCTCTAGACCATCCAAGCTTTAAACACAACCATCTTGAACATTCTTGTGCAAATGAGCACTATAACACCATATTATTTTGTTTTAATTTCATTAAACTTTTTTCAATTAAGACAAAAATATTATTTTTCTTTTAAATAGGTCATAAACCAGCATTAACATTACAAATAATTAAATATAGAGATAAACATAAGGAACGAGGGAAAAAGCTTGCAATCCAATAAGATTTGAATGAAAATGAAATAAATATTTTAATGATGTCTATGATAACAAGCAATCTGTGGGATTATTGGATAGAAACAACTTTACTTTTCACACAGATATCTCTAACAGATTTTCCCACAACTATACCTAATAGCTATTTTATTTGCAATCTTAGATCTCCTACTATAAGTCTTGGTAAAAAAGTCTCTTGTTTGAATTAGTTTATCCTTTTTTAATAAGATAATCCAAGGGTCAAATTTTAAGCTATTAGTATATTTAATTTGGATATCCTTGTAAACCATAAACTCTATGAAGCAGTACCATTCTATTTCCAATAATCCTAAAGAGCAAAATAACATGTTTTATCTACCTAAATTTTGTAAGGCATTGTCCACAGTCTAGTCTATGAGAGATTTTTCTTAGCTCAATTATCAATATTTTCACTTTTGATTTTATTTCTACTCCCATATTTTTTTTCATGATCACATGTGGGATTGGATTTCTAATATGGTGTAAGTTCTTTCACCCAACTTTTCGACATGCTTGCCTTGACTTTTTCTTCTAATGTCTTATGATTGAAAAATAACTAATTTTTATATACAACTGCATGTAAATGTTCCATTTACCTATCAACTTCATATTTTGTTTCATCTGCATGTTATTTCTTCTACTTAACTTATTGTCCACTACACTTTTGGCCCAACAATGTGACTCTAAGATCTTTATTCTTTCTAGATAACTTGGCAAGTAGATCAAAGTTTTTCAATATAAGTTAAGAAACACTATTAATGTTTAAGCTAGTGTACATATCTTAAATACATTTCTTAAAAAAAAATACATAGTAATGTATCGATTTCATCTATTTTATTTACTTCAAGTTATTTTTCTTTATTTTAGAAATATTTTATTAAATATACACATGTTGGCATAAATTTTATAAGTATTGTTAAAAAAACAAGGGTACTACCAATGTAAAGCATCGTGATGTCTCGCTCTGCTCCTTTTTCACATGTAGTGAATCATCACTTTCACGATTCTCTAGATCGATCTGGCATTCTCCTTCCGCATGTTTCTGCTTATGGATTAGGGTCTCTAAGTGCTCCACCTCCACACGACCAGAAGGAATTTCTTTCCCATGGAAGAACATCTATCACTGCTTCTGGTGCTAGAGTTTGGAGTCGAGGGGGCCTTTGTTCCAATTCATGACAGTTTTTGAAGTCTTTCCCAAGATCGTGTTTAATTTCCTTTTCTATGGAAAAGCTTTCGACAAATCTCTTTTTTTTTAGCATACAAAATATGTGAAGTCTGATTACGATTTTAGATGTGATTCAGGTGAAGTCCCACTAGAGGAATTCCCTAAGCCTTGGAAGAAGGTTAAATCTAAGAAAATTAGGGGTTTCTCATCTAAGTCGCACTGTGATCCAAGATTTTTTCTTCCAATTGATAATGCTTTCGCCATTTTATCCTCGGATGGAAATGATGTCCATGTTATTAAGGCAATTCATACAAAAAGAATTTCTCCAAGCTCGAAAGTTCTCTTTCATGTTCATGAGGATGGGCTAAATAAAACATCGGCTTTGTGTAAAAAAACTAGGGCTTTTTGCAAGATGGAATGGTTTCAGCTCCTCCCCATCGAATATTATGAACTGGTTTGAGGGTCAATACAGTGAAAAGGTAAGTATTGTTGCCTTATCGGATGGTTTTTTATTTTTAAAATGCAAATCTAATGAGATTAAACATATGTTCTCATCCTCAGAAAACCCTATTTTCAAAGGACAAAATTTTTCTTTTTTAGATTGGAGGCCGAATTTTAAACAAAATTTGATGAATGAATTTTATGTTGATAGAGTCATCCTCATTCTAAACATCCATGTGGAGCTTACTAACTTAGAATTTTTTTAAAGTGTAGCTAATTATTACGGTAAATATGTAGGAATCATAGAAATTGGCCGCCCTTAAACAGATAACATTATAATTACCAAAATGGATATTAATATGAAAACCCTAGCTCCTATTATTATAAATAGTCAATATTTATTTTATTAAATAAATCTGGTTATCCTACAATCTGAAATTATCGCTGAGTTAGAGGATTCACAAAGTATGGAAAACAATAATTTTATGCCCTAGGAAGATAGAGAAACTAAGGAAAATATAGTTATGGATTTTGACTCATTAGAGATGGAGGAAGGTAAGATTGTGGAAGTTTGTAAGGATCTAAATGTATTTCCTGCCCCTGTGATTATCTTTGATTCTTTCCCTATCTCTCAAGAGTTTTCTATTTGTTTCTTTATTGAGGGGGGGATTTTTTCTTGAGAAGAAAAACGAGGGGACACACCTGGCAATTGAAAACTATGATATAGACATTAATATATTTAGGAAGGATGAGGAATTAATTTATCCTCCTATTCCTTCGGACGCAGATTATGATTTTGAAAATATGAAAGTAGAAGAAGTAAAATTAATTACTGAATATTTATGTGAGGTGTAGTTAATGATTTAATGGATCAATTCATGGATGAAATATGTGACAAGGAGGAAATACTATTTTTAATCAATTGATGAATATCTAATGGAGATGATGAAGACCAAGTGATACCGAGTATCATGATTGTAGAAATGGTTAGATCAGTTGTTGTTTTGTCATTGATGTCAAGCAATTGATTAATTGATTTTTATTATGTTACCATATCTTAAGAGGAGAAGATAAATGGGTGACAAATACATATCAGATAATGATGAATTAATGATGATATAGTTGTTTACTACTATATATTTGATGTTATCAAATCGGTATAACTAATTGATCAAGTCAGAAATCGCAAAGAGTTAAAGTTATGACTCAAAGAGTTGCTTTATCGAGCTAGACAGAGTCAGTCGGTATAGATTTATGTAAGTCGGTCATAGTTACCAAACACTGAGTGAAAGTCAAGCACCAAGCACCGAAGATGAGTTATATATATCAAGTAGTGAATGAAGAAAGTTACCAAGTTGCAAAGCAAGTTTTACCGAGTACAGGATATTGATTGTAAATGATGATAAGATCAAATTTAATGTGAAGCGATGATGAGATGGATGAGGATAAGAATTAAATGAAGTTTTTTAGAAGATCTAAAAATGTTAAAATTCAATGAAAAGATCTAGGGTGAAGATCAAGTGTTTAAACTGAATTATGAGAGTTCCAAGAAAAGTTCAAGTTCCGAGGTAAAAGTGAAGTGTTTTATCGAGTTGAGATTTATGAGGAAGATGATCGAACGACAGAGCGCAAATGATGGAAAATATAATTAAGGATATTAAGAGGAAAAAGTGTGTATATATAAATAATGAGAAATATGAATATAGAGTTAATGTTGCTGGTGAGTTGAATAGAGAAGAAGAAGAACTTGAAGTACAACATTTACTGAGCAAAACAGAGAAATAGAGATTGAAGAAACTACAGTCTAAGAAAGAGATAAATGGAGTATGTGATGTCAGTAATCAATTGAGCATAAAGTATCTGACACAAGAAAAGGTAGTTTCTATATTTACATATCAAAGTTTATTGTTGCTTATTAGTATTTGTAACAGAGAAATCTCTTAACCGAGTGGATTTAACCATCCTATTTTTAAAACCTAGAAGTAGGTGACATTCCAAAAGAGTGTTTAAAGAATTCTAACAAGGCCACTCCTAATAGGGTGAAGATCTTAACAGATCTGAGGTAAATCCCCTAACAGAGTCACATTTAGCAAATGTGAACTTGTAATTTTTAACATGATAAGTTCTTAACTGAGCGTACTTCAGAAGGGTACAATTTTATTGTAGGTCACAATTCCCACATAGGTTTTTCCCAAATTGGGTTTCCTCGTTAAATCTAGTGTCAACTGAGTTAAATATGGAGTTAACTAGGTTAATCTGATGTTACTGAGTTTGAATGATTGATTTACATATTTGATATGTATTGTTGTTTAAGTTATTAAGTTGTTTGGTGAATTGGTTGGTATTGTATTTAGTGTTACCAAGTGAATCAGTGAGTTTAGTTTGAAGTGTTTAGATTTGATTTTGTCTTATTCACCCCCCCCCCCCTCAGCAGACCANTTCCCCCCCCCCCCCCTCAGCAGACCAACAATTGGTATCAAAGCTAGTTACTCTGAAGTGATAATTTTAAAAGAACTTGAGTTAAGATCTAAATAGGTATAAGAGGGAAGCACCAAATCTGAATAGGGATCATTTCTCTACATGGAAAAGTAGAATGAGGTTGCATGTGTCTGGAGTAGGAGAATATAGACTTCACTTTCTTGATAATGAATATGTAGCACCGACTACTGCACCTTTGACAATTAGTGAGCAAAGACAGAAACAAGAACACACACAAGTTATGATTGAGATTGCTTCTACCCTTACCGACCAGGAATATGATGAAGTTGATGGATGAACTACTTCAAAACAAATGTGGGATAAGCTTATTTTGACCTATGGTGGAGATCATCATGTTAATGAGGCTAAAGAAAAAAGTTTAAGAGGTAAATTTTGTTAGAGTAATCATTAGTTTTCTTATTAATTAAATCATGTTGATTTAATTAGTATCTTTAGTGCTTAAGCTTTCTCTTAGGTGCATTAATAATTAATTATTTTATTAATTATTAATGTGCAACCTAGCTTTTTTAGGCTTTAGGGTTTTGTTCACCTTTATAGGTTGAACCTTGTAATTCTTTTTTCATTAACTCAAATTATAATTTAGCTCTCACATTTTAATTAACTTCTAAGTTCTTCTTTTTCCCTCTTTCTGCTTCTCTTCTATAACAGGTTATTTGCATGCAGGTATTCTTGGCATTCTATGGATTTGTCTCTCAAATCCTACATGGTATCAGAGCCACACTGCTGATGCCTGGTCTGGGGTTTGTGAAGTTGTGATTCGAGGGCAAAAACCATAGCTTTTCTAGGGTTTCTTCTTCATTCTGGAAGAGACACTTTTTTATGGATTACTTTGAGCTAAAATGGACACCACCATCATGCTCAGAAGGCTCAGGGGAGTTAATTTTCATATAAATTTTGCCATTTTTTTCCACAGTAGCCTCTGGGAAAAAATTTCTCTCTCCCAAGTCGTATGTCTCAAATTTCGAGGTGAAAAATTAAAAATAAATCAACTTTTATTGATTTTTGCGTTAAAAAATAATGCATGCAATGTTAATGGGCATCACCGTCAGTTAACCGCTAGTGGTTAACCTCTAGCGGTTAGCCTAACCACCAGGGTTAACTCTCAAACCCTTTTGGAGCTGTTTTGGTATTTTGCTCATATCTTGAGCATATGGCATCAGATTTTTGACTTCCTTATATCTTCGGAAATCTCTTTCCGAGATTTATCTCATTATGTAGGTTTGATTTTCTAGTTTTTCATTTTTGATGTCTTTTTTTTAGTCAAAGTCAGATCTTGTGTTTTTCACTCTCAGCGGAATATCCTTTGCGTCTGAACTCCATTTTGTGCAAACAAATAGGCATTGGAAAGGTGTTGTAGTGATATTTCTATATTTACTGTCTATTTCATTAGAAAATTTACCAAGTAAATTTCATTAAGCTTTGTGTGTTTTTACACTTTTCTCAATTACTTGGACATTCTGGCACCTACATGGGTTTTGTTTGCATGGGATGGGTTATATTAATTTGATCTAATTGCAGTACGGTCAGATTTCTCAGTTTGTTTCATTTGAAGAGTTAACATGGGTTTTTCTACTCACCCTTTAGTTGTTGTTCTCGAACGAGGTAATTATGAGTCATGGGCAAAGGGTATACTTACACATTGTAGGTGGCTTAATATTTTGCCTTATTTGTATGTTCTCATACCCAAACCAGCCACTTCAGAGGGAAACCTAGCATGGTATATTATTTGAGATCACATAGTAGGACTTATAGTGTCTAGTGTTGATCATGACAATGTGTTGGCTATATCAAGCATTGATTGTCCTCAGCCACTTTGGACACGTCTTTGGGAGATCTATGGAGACCCTAATCTCTCTCCATTCCCAGAGGATCCTGCTTCAGATTATCTCACACCCATTGCTTGGAGAGAGAATACACCCTTTGATCATGATACTTTAGAGGAGCTTGAGTATTTAGACACCCTTACATGTTCTGATGGATTAGAGGCTTCTCTCACAGTTCCCACTCTTCAGACTGAGACTTCATCAGCATCTCCTGTTGCTCCTGATTCTGTGCAGCGAAAAATCATACATCTTCTAGACATAGATACTTTGGACTCTTATGTTGCAGACATATATTTCTTGTTTGTTGAGTCTTATACTGCAGATTTGGAGGATTATTTTGAGGACATTCATCTCCTCTACCTTGACAGTCAGGTTATCACTGTTTGCCCACCATTATTTGTGCATTCTGTGGTTGCATTTCAGGATTCTCCACATCAGTTTGGATTTGGCATCATTTGTTTAAGTTCAGACAAAGAGATTCTTCAACATTCGATCATGGCACACATCCTAAGACAGATTGGTTCATCACTCTTCACAGGGTTTCTTCGACATCGTCCTTTAGATTCGTTTCTTCCCAAGGGGAGTAATATCATTTGTCGCTTCAGGATCTCCTTTTGGATTCTACATCAGGCATCTACCATTGTGACAGGAGTTTCTTCATTCTGGGGGGACTTTGGTGTCTCATCCCTCTCTCATGGGGGGCTGATTGTAC
>MU224845.1:1206682-1219063 GCA_018584345.1 Thuja plicata | reverse complement strand
ATTTAATAATTAAATATTATTTAATTCCTTTTATGTGTCTTAGCTAAAGAGGGTGAATTTAATTTAATTAAAGTGCTAGGACTTTATTAATTAAATTAATTTGATCATAGGATTTGTTTAGCCAAATAGGTATTTAGGAATTAAATGTGATGTATGATTGATATAGATTTAGGATTTTCTGCATTTGACACTCAGGTCGAGTAGAGTCAGTGAAAACTCAGAATTTGCCTAGTACAATAGGACTTTGATGATTTAGAAGAATGACAAATGCAACAAAATTGGTTAGGGTTGCAAGATGCCAATTTTGGGGTGTTACACTAGTAAGAGCCATGAGATCCATTGAAATGCAATCAAATGGGAACATATGCATGGATCACAACATTCTTAGCACCACTGAAATGAATCATGAATGCTAGAGTGGAGTTGGCACTTAGATCCTTCTAAGTGTAGTAGGAGAAGTGAAGAATTGAACTAACTAAAAGGGTGTTAGTCTTTCAAGGTGAAGCACAAGGATTAAAACTCTTAGAGAAGAGTTGTAATTGGACTTAGTCAATCATCTAAGCCAATCAAGGCCTAGAGGATATTAGGTTCCTAGAAGATACAAGCTAAGGTCTCTTGGATGAAGTGCTAGCAAGCCTTGGAAAACTCAAACCATATTGGTATCAGAGCTAGGTTAAAGATCATGCTTGTGGTGGATGTTTCAGCCTACTGAATCAGTTGGAGAGAATACACCATTGGGATCAATAGAAGAAAAAATCATGGTGACGAACGTTGAGTTAGCCAAAAATGTGGATGAGCAAGAAGAAGACAACAAGTTGTTAAGAGAAAGGTTGTGGCAAATGGAGCAACTCTTGGGAGAAGTCAAAGACAAAGTTGATAAGATGAAAGATAAGATAGATTAGAAAGAAGAAGAAGAAGAAGCAAGGGAGAAGGGAGTGGATTTAGAAGAGGAAGCTCCAACCCCTGACCCTGTTAGTGACCAAGAACCATTCTTGAAGGCTCTAGAGGCTTTAAGTGGCAAAGCTTTGGAGGGTGTACCACTTTTTAGTGGAAAAATGGATCCAGATTCAGTTGTGGATTGGATTGACAATATAGAGAACCATTTCGAATGTGATGGTATCATAGAGGCCCAAAAAGTGAATGTGGCCAAGTCAAGATTGAGAGGATCAACCCTCACATGGTGGAAGTTTTTTCAAACTCAAAGGGAGAAAGAAGGAAGGAGTCCTATAGTCACATGGAAGGGCATGGTGACTAAGTTCAAGTAGACTTACTTTCTTGATGATTATGAGGTTCAGCTGCATAGAAGAAGACATAACCTCAGACAGAAAGATTTGGATGTCCAAGCATACACCGAAGAGTTCCAAAATTTGTTCTTAAGGTCACAAGTGGTGGAGGATGAAAGCATCAAACTAGCTAGATATTTGAATGGACTCAAGTGGTCTATTCAAGAAGATATGATTCTTGTTCCATTCACCAATGTTATCAAATGGTCTTAAAGATAGAGGAGAAAGGCAAAAGAAAATAAGAGCAAACCTCCAAAGGAATAGGTAAAGGAAGGGATAGTAGAGGATCAAGAGGTGGCTATGGTGGAAGAAGTTCATAATCAAGGACACAATGAGAAGTCAAGTACATTGAGTAGCAAGAGGGAAGTTCTAGTAGAGGTAGTAGAGGAAGGAACTCAAATTTTGGAGGAAGAAGTGGTGGACAAGGAAGACGCAATTACTTTTCCAATGAAATGTTATCATTACAACCAAATGGGACACCCTATCTATAGGTTTCCAAAGAAGGGCAGTACTTCTCAAGGAGGTAACAAGAGAACTAATTTAGTTCATGAAGAGACAAATGCAGTAGAGACACACTCTGAGGTACCATTAAATTTAGAAGAAGGTGAGAACATCATGATGAGGAGAACATTGGTCAAGGAGCCGGTTAAAGAAGAGCCAAGACAAAGAAGGTCCCTATTTAGAATCAAATGTAAGGTGATGGGAAAAGTATGTAGAGTCATTGTGGACTCAGGGTCTACTGACAACTTTGTGTAAGAAGAAGCAGTCAACAAGTTAGGTATGACAAGGATACCTCACACCCATCCTTACAAGGTAACATGGCTCAATAAGGGACAACATGTCTTAGTCAATGAGAAAGCTTGGGTGGAGTTCTCTATAGGGAGATATAAGGACAAGGTTCCATGTGATGTGATTCCCATGGATGCATGTCACTTATTCCTAGGCAGATCATGGAAATTTGACCGCCAAGCTATCCATGATGGAGTGAAGAACTCCTATACATTCAAGAAGGACAAAGTAACTTTCAAAATCCAATCATTGTTAGAGGATGTAGATGTGAAGATAGCAGGTCCTAATGTTCTTATGGTGGGTGAAAAAGAATTCATAGAAGCCATGGAAGAAGGAGAAGGAGTTGGATATGCATTGGTGCTAAGGCCAAGAGAAAAGAATGAAGAAAAAGGAGACAAGAAATCAGAGATACCTAAGGAGATACAAAGCATGTTGCAGACTTATGAAGGCATAGTAAGTGATGGACAACCATCAGCATTACCCCCTAAAAGAGCCATAAGTAATAGGAGCACACCTAGGCTAACCTCCATGTTTTAGTCATTTTTTTGGCTTGTAATTGACATTGGCCAAGTCAAGATAGTTAGTTTTGTTTTTAGACCTTAGAAGGTCATTGCAATGTGGGCTAGGTGAGTTAGTCATTAGGACTAAGGTCACCAAATTAGCCATTGTTGGTAGTTTTAAATTCTTAGTGTTAGGAGTTTGAGTTAGAGTCGTCAATGTGTCTTAAACACATCAATGATGTCATAGAAATGTCATAAGGTCATGAATGATCTTGGATCCTTGAAATGAAGAGGTTAGAGGTCCTAAAACTTAGGGAGGAGGCATAATGGCAAAGATTCCAAAAGTTGTTATGACAACATTTGCAATTATTGCAAATGTTGCATGCAACACGGTTATCTTTGGATCCCCTTATGAATAGGAAGAGGGATATTGACTAACAATCCCTAGAATAATGGAGATGGCATCTAATTTTACCCAAAACTTGAATCTCATGAGTAGTCATGCATTGTAACAAGTTTTGAATATTGAATAGTAGCTCTGCAACCCTGTATTCAGAAAATCTGAGCATTTCATTGTGACAGTGTCATCTAATGGATTGAAAGCTTCAAACTAATGATTTTTTTATGTTCATAGGATAGTTACAAGAATCTTTCATTCAGTAAGTTAGTTTTTTTTAGTTAGTCTAAGGTCTTAGATAAATTGTTTTGTGTTTAGTGTACTCAGTGGTCCTGTCCTGACCAGTCAGTCAATTCATGGCTCCCCCATGAAATATAGCCATGGTAAACACCTAAGGATGGAGGCATATGTTATGGGATTCAATATTGTATATATGTTTAGGATTAGGAGTCTTAGGAAGATGGAGATTTATTTTTACTACTAAGCCCTAGGTGAGCAGATAGTGCCCGGATAGAGGTTTAGTGCTGAAGAGAAGGAGATTTCTTGTAGGGTATAGAAGTATTGTATGGGCCAAGTACAATTATAGATAGGGTATGGTCATATCTTGACATAATATTAGGATTGCATTCATACCAATCCATGATAGCAAGTTTTAAGCAAGTTTTCAACTATATTGTAGACAGTCCTAGAAATTAGGCCTATTAGCCCTATTGGTCCTAGATTGTAGGAACCCTATGTATGGAGGGTCTAGGAGACTAAAACCTACAAAATCATTTGTAAAATGATAAAGGGTGTCTGAATGTGGGATTGGATTTTCAACTTCTTTGGGAAATTTTTGAAAGAAATAGGAAAAGGTCACTGTAAAAGGCTACAAGGAAATTGTTCAGGTTTAGAATTGTCACCCCAACTCAAGCATTAGGGCTACGCAACAATTCTATCCTAACAATGGAAACTTCCTCTAGCTGCGGGTGAACTATGGATGAGGAAGAGTCTCTAGATTCTAGGCCGGTTCCTATCTGATTTGGAATATCACCACCTGATTGATAACTTAATTGGGAAAAGGGAAGAAGGAAACTTTTGAAAAAAAAAATGGGATAGGGGTGATACACCAAAAATGAATTTAGAACTTTGATGAAGAGACAAAATAGTAACTCCAACTCATATATCAAAGGCTTGACCCTTCAAATCTCTAATCAACATATAGGCTAACAGATTTCAATACTAGGGTTAAACCACAAATATCTCAAATAGTCAGCAAACATACGTTTCCCATACAAGGTTTTGAATAATTAATCACCTTAAGAAATAATATAGATGCACTCTCTTCTCTTGGATAACAATGAAAATAACACTTGCAAAGAGAGATGAAAATAGGATCATAGAATCAAAACTCCAAATGTATGCGCCAATGAAAACATCTGCTTTATTCTGCACCAAAATCTGACAAAAATGTAGTTATAAACATGAATCCAAGGCACTAAGGAAAAATAAGCTCACTTTGCCTTCTTTTCCAAAATCTACAACCCCAATGGATACAAAATGCATAAAAAAGGTCTACAGGAAAAAATAGTTCACTAAAAGCACCTCCTTTCTAAATTCTGAACCCCCCCCCCCCCCCCCAAATCAAAGTAAAAGGTCCACTAAATATCCCACATGGCTAATCTTGAAAATGAGATCTCCCTCCAAAAAGACCCTCTCAAACAGAAAGATAGATCATCCAAAATCAAAGATCTAAACAATGCCTACAAATCAGCCTCCCAAAATTTTAGCTCAATCCCTAGTTTTAAGGCATAATTGATGCCAAAAATTAAGCCCTTGAGGCTAATTTCGAAAATGACTAGTGCCCCTAAAAAGATGCTTCTAAATAGATACCTCTCCCTAAATTTAAGGCATGCCTGATGCCAAAAACCTAAGCCTTAATTTTAAACACTCCCTCTTAAAAAGATCTTATTACATTAAAGAATATTGAAAAGTGCTAACTCCACTTATCAAATCCTAACTTGATGTGCATAAGTTAACTTAAATCAAACGCCTAACATGCACTTTGAATTTAGATCAACATGACCTTAACTAAAAATATATCTATTTTATTATAAGTCATGTGTTTAAAAGATGGCTTCGTATACTCCATGCATCATGGACTCCAAACTTTTATTAAAACTTACAAAGGCTTTTCATTTTATCTCATTTGCTCTTCATTTTTGATATTTTTGCATTCTTATGGAGAGGGACTTAGGGTTTGAGCCGCCACCACACATTTCATCTCTAGTTCTTTGCAAAAATGGGAGTTCTCCTCTCATAGTGAACTTGTACTCTGCTGGTATCATTACGCCATAATGTATGGCGTTACTTATGCATCCATTCTGCAGTTGAACTCTGGCTTATCTGGAGTTTACTGCTTGTTTGTGACTCTAGGGTGAGAAGATCTCGGGCTCTACTTTGCATCCTCGTGGCCTCCAGTGTATCTTGAGCTCAATGCCATAATAAATGGCATTGCCTATTACATCTTTGGTGCTCTCTGTATTTGATATGGAGCTCACCATGGTTATCTTCCTGCCATAATACATGGCGTTCTTCTAGGCTTGGATTCTCACCACATATTCTTGACTGGATTCAATACATGATGACTTGGACTTGACTGGGATCTGCCTTTTGATAACACCGCAGACTCTTAACTGGAGCTTGAAAATAGAGCTCAGATTCCTTAACTGGAAGTTGCTAACAAACTCCATATAAGTATTTTTATTTGTCTTCTCTTTGATTTGTATCTGCAGTTTACATTCCATAGCTTTCATTGAAGTCCTGCTCTGTAGAAATCTATATGTTAGTCTTTTATGACTATTGCACAATGTATTGGATAAATAGCAATGAAGCTGAAATACCCACATGGCTTTTTCTCAGATTTAGAAGAAAATACAAAACATCTGCAAACTGTTGTTTCTTTGACTGGAAGCATCTTTGTTGTCACTCCATGATCATGCTGTCATTTTTTCCCATGATTTCTTTGTAAATCTGTTGTTTGGAACCGCCATTGTAGCATAAAAATGAACTTTATTTAAATACCCACATGGCCATTTCCTTCAGTTATCTTAGCAAGGCTCAAACTATGATGGTTAGCAATCTTAGAACATCCTTATGTCTCTATTTCTTTGTTCTTCACTATCAACATTCCCACTACCAAAGCTTGGCTATAGATGTAATTAGACTTTGTAAATCTATAGAAAATGATTAATCTTATAGCCTGATAAATGAACTCAAAGCACAGCTCACTGTCAACACACTGTTTCTATACTTTTCTTTAACCCAAAACTGGTGTCATACTGTATGTTGAAAAATTCCTCATTCTTAATTGTGATCTTGATAGCCCAGTCAATGTCACTGTTATACATCAGTCACCTATGCATTATTTGAAACCAAGTTCTCAAAATTCTCATTAAAACTAGTACAGTCATCGCACAAATTACCAAATACTTAAATACAGTTCTCCTTTGATGCTAAATTTGAAAAAGGAATGGAATAAGATATAAAATGTTTGTTTATTATCAATGAAGTTTAAGCACGGGCTCGTGACACTCACTACATCTTTTAAATATAGCATATGATTTCATAAAGATTTGTCTTTTTGATGTTATTATCTTGTCAATGCAAATGCATACCTTTCTATTGCATTGATATCATTAGTAAATATGCAGTTCAGGAAGCTTGACTGATGTATGATGCTTTTAGGCATTTATGTATTTCTTAGATCCAATTGGATCTAATATCTCTTTCACACCATGATGCAGGATACATGAACAACAGGAGACCTAGGATGCAGGACAGACAAAGACAAGACCTAGACATGAAGACCTCAGATGAACAACTCTAGAAACTAGAAGACCTCTTAAAGGCAATACATAGATCCCTAGACTTCATCATGCTTCTCTTTTACTTTCTTTTCTGCATATGTCATCTGAGTTTCAGTATGGAAGATGTAACCTTAAAGAAACACTTATTTACTACACTCATTTTTTAATGCACAATGTAATGATCATTTATGAATCTGAAAGTGTAAATTTGATCAAAACTTAGAGTTCAAATATAATATAATAATATGAATGTAATAGCAATGTATTTATTTTGCATTGGCTAAACAGTAATGTCGAAGAGATGTTTCTTTATGCAAATTTTTAAATGTTATGACTTCTATCCCGCATGTGAAAAATTTGGGTAACAATTCTGGCAACCTCTGATGGATGTCTGCCTGCTTGACATTGGGACCAGTAGCCTAAAATATTCCATTGGGAATTGAGTCTATTGATCACTTACAGAAACCCTAAACCTAATCTGTGGATATAAGAAAACCATTTCCCAATGATTGCGTTTATGTTTATGATTTGTGGTAGCGAAGAAAAACTTCATTACGAAAAATTGTAGATGTATCCTTGATCATTGAGGAATGATTTCCTTGTATTCACATATTAGGACAGCAACCTTGGAAGACCTTACAAACTTGAAGACTTATTGAAAACTGGGGAAACTAAAACTAAAAGTGACCTAATTGTGCTTGACAACACTTAGGGAAAACTAGAAAACTAACCTAACCTAACCTAAAAGGCCACAAACCCTGCTAAACAAAACCATTTATTGGTTCATTAAAATATTTTCCTTTTCTCACTAACAGTGGATGAGATGCATGCATATAGGCAATTGAAAAAATATGCAATACAACTTGAAGGATTTGAAACTCTTGAAGGATATCTTGAAAGTGAAAGACCAGATCACATACCTCTTGGATTTGATCAATATCAATTTAGATTTGAGGTGAATAATCATGTTGGATATGTTTCTCTATAATTGGAATCTTAGGAACATGCCCCATTCTGGAAAGATGTCTGATTGGGCAGCCTCTAGAGATGATAAACTCTGGTTTTATGTTGCTGGATTATTTGCTTCCTTCTGGTTCCTCATGATTATCCTTCATTATTGACAGCCATGTCAATTCCTCCTCCATGGTCAAAACACCATCATCTTTTGTCAAGTCGGCTAGGAGCTTATCAAAACTACTAATTTCCTGGAAATTAGAAGCCCTTGTTTTCAGCTTGCATTCCTGCACATAATTATTAGAAAGAATGTCCTCCAACATAGAGCACCTTTGAATAGGCACAAACTCTTATATTTCTAGCTTTTCACTGAAATCTGCAATAACATTGTCAAAACAACTCTCTAAGCTTTGATCAACTTATTTATCATGAACACTTTGTTGTGCTAAAGTGACTGGACTCTCCTCTTCTTTCTCTTGATCTAAAAAAGAGGGTAACTCCTTAAAGAGAAGTAAAACCACCTCTTCTTGCTGGTCAAAAGAGTCTCATGTAGCCAATGATGCAATTTGTTGACTATCCATCTCAGAATATACAGGAAGATCTACAATTGAATCCAATACCTCTTGTTCTATCAAATTTGAGCTAATAACCTCCTTCTTAGCTCCCTGATCTGGAGATGACTCACATGTAACCACCTTGATAAGATTTGGCATTTGGAAGCCAGTGTGCTTAGTCCATGAGGGCTACCATGACAACTTGGTATCTTGCTCATCTGGCTCAGCTACATTACACATCTCTGACTAAGAGTCACTAAAGTGGGCTGGCTGACCATGCTCACTCAGGGGCTCTCATAGGGGCTGTCTCACTTCTCATGCAGGCTTATAACTTGGAATCTCCAGCTTGGATCTTTCTTGGATCGTAGGCTAACTAAAGGCACAAGAAGCTGCTTGAGCTTCTAGCTCTTGTAATTTTTTCATTAACTGCCTCATTTGTTCCTCTTTAAATGCAACTTGCTTGGAAATCATCTCCTGCTCATACCTTTGATCCTCCATCTCTTGCTGGTGTATGTGAGCTTGATAAGATAGCTCCTCTTGATGCATTCCATACTCTTGCTCTTTCTCCACAGATCTCATTTGTTCTTGAAAGTTCTTCAGAATATCATCAAGGCTCATTTTTGGAACATGTTGGGGATAAATTTGAGAATCATCAAAGAAACTCCTTTATGGCTGCTAGTATGCATGCTACCAAGAAACTTGCTACTGGGCTGGAGGGTGATAAACATGAGATGAATGTTGTCCTTCAAATTCTAGAACAAAAACAACAGCAGGGTCATACTGATATGGTTGATATTGAGAACATGCAGAAACATCTTCATAAAATGGAGGATAGTAATCCATCTTAGGCACCAAATCTGCATAAAACCAGTAGATATAACCTTAGAGTCGCTAGATATGCATAGAATTGACATCCTAAAGACCTGCAACCTGCTGGATGCATATCAAAACCAGCAAGAGGTGTGAAATCTATGACCTTTGGTCCCACCGGGCGTGCCAAAAACTATTCAGGCTTAGAATTTTCACCCCAACTCAGGAATTAGGGCTACGCAACAATTCCATCTTAACAATGGAAAGTTCCTCTAGTTGTGGGTGAACTATGGATGAAGAACAGTCTCCGGATTCTAGGTCGGTTCCCATCTGATTTGGAATATCACCACCTGATTGATAACTTAATTGGGAAAAGGGAAGAAGGAAACTTTTGAAAACAAAAATGGGATAGGGGTGATACACCAAAAATGAATTCAGACTTTTGATGAAGAGACAAAATAGTAACTCCAACTCATATATCAAAGGCTTAACCCTTCAAATCTCTAATCAACATATAGGTTAACAGATCTCAATACTAGGGTTAAACCACAAATATCTCAAATAGTCAGCAAACATACATTTTCCATACAAGGTTTTGAATAATTGATCACCTTAAGAAGGAATATAGATGCACTCTCTTCTCTTGGATAACAATGAAAATAACACTTGCAAAGAAAGATGAAAATAGGATCATAGAATCAAAACTCCAAATGTATGGGCCAATGAAAACATCTTCTTTATTCTACACCAAAATCTAACAAAAATGTGGTTACAAACATGAATCAAAGGCACTAATGAACAATAAGCTCACTTTGCCTTCTTTTCCAAAATCTACAACCCCAATGGATACAAAATGCATAAAAAAGGTCTACAGGAACAAATAGTTCACTAAAAGCACCTCCTTTCTAAATTCTGAACCCCCCCAACTCAAAGAAAAAGGTCCACTAAATATCCCACTTGGCTAATCTCAAAAATGAGATCTCCCTCCAAAAAGACCCTCTCAAACAGAAAGATAGATCATCCAAAATCAAAGGCCTAAACAATGCCTACAAATCAACCTCCCAAAGTTTTAGCTCAATCCCTGGTTTTAAGGCATAATTGATGCCAAAAATTAAGCCCTTGAGGGTAATTTCGAAAATGACTTGTGCCCCTAAAAACATGCTTCTAAACAGATAGCTCTCCCTAAATTTAAGGCATGCATGATGCCAAAAACCTAAGCCTTAATTTTAAACACTCCCTCTTAAAAAGATCTTATTACATTAAAGAATATTTTAAAAAGTGCTAACTCCACTTATCAAATCCTAACTTGAAGTGCATATGTTAACTTAAATCAAAGGCCTAACATGCACTTCAAATTTAGATCAACATGACCCTAACTTAAAATATATCTATTTTATTATAAGTCATGTGTTTAAAAGATGGCTTCGTATACTCCATGCATCATGGACTCCAAACTTTTATTAAAACTTACAAAGGATTTTCATTTTATCTCATTTGCTCTTCATTTTTGATATTTTTTCATTCTTATGGAGAGGGACTTAGGGTTTGAGCCGCCGCCACACATTTCATCTTTAGTTCTTTGCAAAAATGGGAGTTCTCCTCTCATAGTGAACTCATACTCTGCTGGTATCATTACGCCATAATGTATGGTGTTACTTATGCATCCATTTTGCAGTTGAACTCTGGCTTATCTGGAGTTTACTGCTTGTTTGTGACTGTAGGGTGAGATGAGCTCGGGCTCTACTTTGCATCCTTGCGGCCTCCAGTGTATCTCAAGCTCAATGCCATAATAAATGGTGATGCCTGTTACATCTTTGGTGCTCTCTGTATTTGATCTAGAGCTCGCCATGGTTATCTTCCTGCCATAATACATGGCATTCTTCTAGGCTCAGATTCTCACCACATGTTCTTCACTGGAGTCAATACATGATGACTTATACTTGACTGGGAGCTGCCTTTTGATAACACCGCAAACTCTTAACTGGAGCTTGAAAATAGAGATCAGATTCCTTAACTGGAAGTTGCTAACAAACTCCAGATAAGTGTTTTTATGTCTTATCTTTGATTTGAATTTGTAGTTTACATTCCATAGCTTTCATTGAAGTTCTGATCTGTAGAAATTTGTATGTTAGTCTTTTATGACTATTGCACAATGTATTGGATTAATAGCAACGAAGCTGAAATACCCGCATGGCCTTTTCTCAAATTTAGAAGAAAATACAAAACATCTATAAACTGTCATTTCTTTGACTGGAAGAATCTTTGTTGTCACTCCATGATCATGTTGTTGTTTTTTCCCATGATTTCTTTGTAAATCTATTGTCTGGAACCACCATTGTAGCATAAAAATGAACTTTATTTAAATACCCACATGGCTATTTCCTTCAGTTATCTTAGCAAGGCTCAAACAGTGATGGTTAGAAATCTTAGAACATCCTTATGTCTTTGTTTCTTTGTTCTTCACTGTCAACATTGCCACTACCAAAGCTTGGTTGTAGATGTATTTAGACTTTGTAAATCTGTAGAAAAGCATTAATCTTACAACCTGATAAATGAACTCAAAGCACAGCTCACTGTCAACACACTGTTGTTATACTTTGCTTTAACCCAAAACACCAGTCATACTGTATGTTGAAAAAGTCATCATTCATAATTGTGATCTTGATAGCCCAATCACTGCCACTGTTATATAGCAGTCACCTATGCATTATTTGAAACCAAGTTCTCAAAATTCTCATTAAAACTGGTACAGTCATGGCACAAATTACCAGATATTTAAATACAGTTCTCCTTTGATGCTAAATTTGAAAAAGGAATGCAATAAGATATAAAATGTTTATTTATTATCAATGAAGTTTGAGCACGGGCTCATGACACTCACTACATATTTTAAATATAGCATATGATTTCATAAAGATTTGTCTTTTTGATGTTATTATCCTATCAATGCAAATGCATACCTTTCTATTGCATTGATATCATTAGTAAATATGTAGTTCAGGAAGCTTGACTGATGTATGATGCTTTCAGGCATTTATGTATTGCTTAGATCCAATTGGATCTAATATCTCTTTCACACCATGATGCAGGATACAGGAACAACAGGAGACCTAGGATGTAGGACAGACAAAGACAAGACCTAGACATGAAGACCTCATATGAACAACTCCAGAAACTAGAAGACCTCTTAAAGGCAATACATAGATCCCTAGACTTCATCATGCTTCTCTTTTACTTTCTTTTCTG
>MU224845.1:1192333-1206632 GCA_018584345.1 Thuja plicata | reverse complement strand
AGACCTCTTAAAGGCAATACATAGATCCCTAGACTTCATCATGCTTCTCTTTTACTTTCTTTTCTGCATATGTCATCTGAGTTTCAGTATGGAAGATGTAACCTTAAAGAAACACTTATTTACTACATTCATTTTTGAATGCACAATGTAATGATCATTTATGTATCTGAAAGTGTAAATTTGATCAAAACTTAGAGTACAAATATAATCTAATAATATGAATGTAATAGCAATGTATTTATTTTGCATTGGCTGAACAGTAATGTCAAAGAGATGTTTCTTTATGAATTTTTAAATGTTATGACTGCTATCCTGCATGTGAAAATTTTGGGTAACAAAAATAAGCCTAATTAGGTCTCTTGGAGAACAAATTTTGAACTCAACTAGTAAGAGCCATGAGATCCATTGAAATGGAATCAAATGGGAACATATGCATGTATTACAACATGCTTAGCACCCCTGCAATGAATCATGAATGCTAGAGTGGAGTTGGCACTTCGATCCTTCTAAGTGTAGTAGGAGAAGTGAAGAATTGAACTAACTAAAAGGGTGTTAGTCTTTCAAGGTGAAGCACAAGGATTAAAACTCTTAGAGAAGAGTTGGAATTGGACTTATTTAATCATCTAAGCCAATCAGGACCTAGAGGTGATTAGGTTCCTTGAAGAGACAAGCTAAGGTCTCTTGGATGAAGTGCTAGCAAGCCTTGGAACACTCACACCAGAACAAGAGAATGATATCATGGCTAAAGAGATTTGACAAGAAAAGGATGCTAAAAAAAAAAGTGAAGAAGCTTTGAAGGATGCTAATATTTTGATGGGACAAATGAAGACTGAACTTGATCACTACAAGAACAAGTATTTGGAGTTGGAGAAATATAATCAGGTCATTAAAGGTGAACTTGTTGAGACAAAGAAACATATTGAGAGACTTCACGTGAGCAGTGACTTGATCGATAAACAAAGAGAAAGATAGAAACCTAAAGGATACATGACTGGTGTTGGATTCAATGAAGCTGAATGTTCCAAGAATAAAGAAGAAAAATTTGATGCGAAGACTAATGGAGAAAAACCTACTCTTGAAGAACATAAAGAATAGATCAAAACTTTCATAGGTAGATGTTTTGGATGAAACAAGGTTGGACACATGAAGAGATATTGCAGAGGTAAAACCCCTTTCAAATATTTTTGTAGTTATTGCTTTAATTTTCATGCATATGGGCACAAGAAAGTAGAATGCAGGAAACCTGATCAATCTAGATACTGGCAAGATAACATTAGGAAGGAGTCAGCAAATAAAACCATATGATACAAATGTAATAACCTTAGGCACATCACAAGGTATTATAAGTTGTACATAAATCAGAATAGATCACCTCCTATATGCTACAAATGTAACAATCCAAGGCATATAGCAAAGTTTTGCAGGAACAATAGAGTATACAACAGAAGAGTACCACCTCCTATGGATACTAAAAAGAATGAAAATGATACTGGTAAGAGTCGTGCAGATTAAAAAAGTAAATTTGACAGTTGTTTCAAGAAAGCAAAAGATAATAACAGTGGTAAGGTATGGAAAGTCAAAGAGTCTAGTGAGGTATTGGTTCAGGGAGAGACAGTAGAGGCTACTGAATCTTTGTCTGATGCTAACAAAGTTGAATCAGCCTAAATGGCCAAACATGACCTTAGGGGGAGCATTGGATGAAGACACCAGATTATATCCAGCTCCTGATTCTGAGGAGTAAGCCCATGCGAGCTTGGTTATAGTGTATACATAAATTATGGAACATATATCTATGATCGTAACATCTAAAGATTCATATTTTGTGATCGCGAGATTTGTGATTGACTGGATAGTGTGCGAAGTTGAGTTTATTAGGTAAAGTGCATTTTCTCACTTAGCAATGAATAAAAGACATCTAAGTGTAGACAATAAAAAATGGTTCAATGCATATGCCCCCTTTTTAACATGTCTTCTATATTGCGTGTTTGATCACCAATATTGTGTAATTCTTCTATTAATTAAATAATGAAAACTTTATAATTAATTGCTAATTTTGTCCCTAATTATCATCATATTTTAATCGATTTGATCTTTTGATCAATGCCTAATAATGTTATTTTTCAACATTGATCATTTTAATCATGTCAATCAATTAATTCATCTTCTATAGGGGTAAATAATCACAATTTATTCCATGTTCCTAAGTCCTAACCTATGATAAATAAATAAACTTTATTTATCCCAATATTCCCCTTTTTCCCACAATTAACTAATTATATTAATTAATTGTCTAATTTCAAATTTGGGAATTATTATTAATTTCCTAATTTCTAATTTTTCCTATTTCCTAATTCCTAATTTACCAACATGAGTGGAATTAATTTAAAAATCAATTATTCACTCATTCCCCTTTTGTAGCCTCCACTTCCACTTTTCTAGCCTCCACTTCCTAAATTATAGCCTCCACCTTCCCTTTTGCTTTTGTCATAATTGTCATAGTTTATGACAATTTTCCTTTTTTGATTTTGTCATATTTGTCATAGTTTATGACAAATTTCCTTTTTGCACTCACTAATTTCTAATTATGCATAAAACTTGTCATAATTAATGTCAAGTTTCCTTTTTCAAATTTATCAATTGTCATAGTTTATGACATTTTTCTAGTTGCATCTCAAATTTACCTTTTACACACTTAATTGCTAAATTTGCAATTCCTCTTACAAATTCTATAAATTGAGATCATTTCTCATCTTTTTGAGAACCACATCTTTCAAATCTTCTTGTTATCATGCCAAATTGCTTTCATATTTTAAGTGCGTTATGTCAATATGAGAACTACATCAACACATTTTGAGAAGAAAGAAAGAGCACAATTGTCAAATTGAGGGAGTTTTCTTTTAATTTGCATATCTTTTATCTCAATTTCTTTTTTTTTAGGATAGGATTTTTTTTCTATGCTTTTATAGGTTGTGGTTGTCTTGCATGCAATTATTTCTTCTTTTTCCTCTCCTACATTTGGTGAACCCGATGTGAGGATAATGGATAAAAAGACATGAATGAAATCTACCCCCAAGTATAGACTGCAAGAAGTTCATAAATTACACATGATGTCTGTTTGCCAGGTTTTCATCATGGTACTTACCCAAAGCGCATGTTTTCCAGGTTTTCACTTTTGGACAAAATTATTTCTCTTTATTATATTTTTTTGTGTTACCAAGATGCATTTTTGATAGGTTTTCATCAAGGCAACTTTTTTTTTCTTTTTTTTTTACTTTTTACATATTATAAAGAAACTTGGATGCATGACATAACATGGATGAAGGACTCAAGCATCTATATTCTCTAAAATTTTCTTTTGAAAGATATTGTGCAAAGACGTTGGTGGGGTAATGACAAAGGGATATGACATGGATGATTGGATAAGGATGGATAAGGTTTATGAAAAGGATTGGATAGGATGGAGGAAAGGTTGGAAAATAGGTCTTGGATAATGAAGGGAGTTGAAGAAGGCTTGATTTTGAATGGATGGAAATGGATACAAGAATAACATTGGCACACACCTTGAGGGGTGATGGAGTGATGGAGGAAAAGGAGATTTTGGATTTTGAAGGCTTAATGGAGAAATGAATATGGATTTTGGGATACAAGGACCCAAAATGGATTGGAATGTGAGATACATTTAGGAGGGATAGAAAATTTGGATGCTATTAGCATACAATTTTTTCCCTTTTCTCTAAATTAATCTCTGGCTCTTTTAAAGAACGAGAAGAAGAGTAAAAATCATAATACTAACAAATGAGTTGCTACAAGCAAACTCTCTGCAAATTACAAGGTGCAGCTACCTTCAAAAAAGATCTTCAATATGGTCTTATTGAACATAGAAAAGTAACATTATGTGTGTTTTTTACCAGAAAACACTTAAGGAAAACATTCAGTCCATCAACATGAAAAGAATGTGTAGATTTTAGAGAAAAAACATTTACTTCTATTCCAATCTCAAACTTTAAATTTATTAAGTCTAAACTTCAATAACAATTCTCTCTGTCACTTCTAAGCATAGAATCCATCCATATCACAGTTAAGCTTTATTCAACATAACTTATCTCCACAAGAAAATAAATCAGATAAGATAAACAGTAGTATTTATCATTTCAAAATCTTAAACATATACATAACACCATAAGATATTTCATATATTCTGTAATATCAGTCTTCAGAAAACTTGAAGTTTTAGTTTTTTAGAAAATAGTTCCTGTCAAACTCAGAGAGCCGAACCCTTAGACAGTTAAAAGTTTTTCCATAAATAGCCACGCAGGGCTTCAACAACTAACTTAGTTAAAATTGTCTTTCTTGAAAGTAAATATTTCTAGACCCAAAAACTATCCTAAGCATTAAGCAAGAAAAACTGGACTGGGAGCAAAAGCTTCCAAGAAGTTGCCAAGTGTTTTGGACGGTTAAGGAGTTGAGGTCACTACAAGTCGCACTGCATTCCAATCTTCAAATGTGGCTGTGAATGTGGATATTACCGGTTGGTGTGGCAAACCAATAAAATTGATCCTCTGTTTCCAAACTTCTTTCTCCCTTTTGATCTCAGCTACCTTTTCTTTGTGCATAACCAAATGACCTTGCTGAAGGATCATCATTGATTCTATCGATGCAAATTTTGTGAAATGCTCATCCGTAGGCGCCTTCATCCTTTTGAACTTATCAAACCAGGTGTTTACATCTTTGATTACCTATTCAACTAGCTTATCTGACCCCTCTTGAGTTTCCTGGCACCGCTCATCCATCCATTTTATATCATTAGAGATGATTTCCTTAATCATTCTTAGCCCCTTCATGAGATCCTTTACTTCAGAAATTCCTATGGCCACAACTTCATTTCTCCATTCTATACATTCCTTTACAACATAAATAACTTTGTCATCTAGTCCTGGGACTAACCTCTCCATGAGGAACTTCTGCAAACCATACTCCTCAACTTCTTTGATCCAATGGAGTTCTCTGGTCCAAGTAGTTTTTTCTAGCTCCCATTCTTCAATGTTGGCTTCTATTTTCTTTACCAGGTGATCTCCTTCATTATAGTTTTGATCTAGATGACTTAGCTTCTTGACAACCTCTGATTTTACGCGCTCTACCCAATCATCAAATTCTTTGCTCACCACCTTGCTTCTTTGAATTTGGTCCAGAAATCATTGGTTATCAGGAGATTTCACATCAATGGAGGCCATCATTTTACTCAGAGGAAAAGGTTCAAGATGTTGGATGGCATTGATGTATTGGGCCATACTCTTCATAGCCTCTTTCATTTCTTGTTTGTCCTTGGCATCTTTCACGACTCTATTGGCAATTTTCTTATTTGACACCTCAAAAAATCTTATATTGGTGGCTCTGGTGTCTTTTCCTAAATCCACTTTGGATATTTGAAAATCTTGGACTGAATCCTCTCCCTTAGCTTTGTCTTCTTTAGGCTTTGTGATTTCTACTATCCAGTGACCACTACTTTCATCAAAATCAATTCTGGATTCCATCTTCATTTTCTTAACCTTAGAAGATTTTCCCAAACACCTGCTTACTACATCATCAATGAGTACTGATAAAGGAACCACATTTCTTTTCTTGGCTACCAGGGTCTCCAGCCATGGTGGGGCAGCGGTGGATTTCTTTTGAGTATCATAGTTACTCAAAAGAGCTAGCGAGTCTTTCAAAGTGTCCTCTATTTCCTCCTATATCTGCTGATCATTCGTCATCTCAAGTACACTATGGTCTTCAATTGGACTTGCTTTTGGGTTAGGATCTGATGAGTCTAAATCCATGAAGATGCTAGGAGTAGATTTCTGCCTTTGAGCCCTTTCTTTTGCCCTTAGACTCGATCTGGTCAATCGGACCTCGGGTTAAGCTTAGTGTTGAACTTGAACTTGAACTTGAACTTGAACTTGAACTTGTGGAGAAATTGGTTCAAGTTCAGGTTTGACTTCAGGTTTAGATTTTCTTGCACAAGATTGATCAACACTTAAGTTAGTTAAAATAGCAGTTTTCTTCTTCATTGAACTCCTCTTTTTGGTTTTTAATTGTTTCGTGGCTGACTGTACAGGAGTAACAGAAATTATTTTCTTCAACAACCATGCTTTTGTTCTTTCAATCACCCTTTTCATTCTTTTATGCAAATCATCTTCTTCCGGCACCATCCAATCTAACTCAGGAATAGGGAGGGCCTCTACCTTCTCTAAGTATTGAGATTCTAAGACATCAATCTCACTGTCTTCCTCTACCCCATCTATATCCATATCCATCTTGAAGGTGATGATTTGTTTCAAAGTGAACCGAGACCACAGTTTTTTCCTTACCTCCAGTTCATCAGAACAGTTGGCCCAAAAATTCTCTAACTCGGGGATGTGCATGAATTTCTTTGGGACATTGAGATTTGCTCCTACAAAGCCTCTATAGTCAAAATTGACTCTGGGAGTATAAGTCTGTAAACAGAGGACATCCAAATCTTCTTTTATAGTCATAGAATCTTGGAAGCTTTTGCACCTGTAATACCCTAATTCAATAGGGAAAAGAATACCTGAAGTCTTCTTTGGGGTCCGAGCCTTTTGTTCAACCAGAATGAGCTGTTTGCATAGCTCCATTAATACTACATCATCTAAACAAAATCTAGGAAGCCGCAGGGGTTCCTCATCAAACGCTCCAACCCTAAGATAGGTAAATCTTGGAAACTGTATGAAATGAAAGCCATAAACATTGATCACCTATTTAGCTTCTTCAGAAAGCCTACAATTTTCCTTCCCTCGCAACTCAAAAACTAACTTTCCTAAAAATCTGTCATTTACTGTCTTGAACACACTGGAGAACTTCTCCTTTTGTAAACATGTGAAGTAATCATATATCCTCATATCACTTGTCCACAATTCATGAGGTAATCCCTCCCAAGCTCGACAACATGCTAAGACATAAACAAGGTAGGAAGACATATAAAATGCCATCAAATTAGTCATGTTTAAGAGATCTCTGTAGAGCTCTTCTACTATTAGGTCAGCCCAGTCAATAAACTTATCTCCTTTTATAATCTTCTAGATGAAAAAGTACATCCAATTTTCCCAATGAAATACATGAGGATTCCCTTTCACCCTATTTAGAAGAAGAACCATATCGGCTATGTCCTTTCAGAGGTGCTCAATTGTCAGAGGCTTTGGCAACTTGGATCCTCCTTTCTCTAGTTTTGCAAGCCACACCTGGGCTATCGAGGAGCTATATTTTTTCTTATCTGCCTCGTACACATGATCTACTTCCGCATAAGTCCATGGTTCATACGGCTCCTTATCTATAATTTGCAGGGCCGCCATTAATGTCTCTCAACTGATTTTAACCAAGATTTCCCCTGATGCATCCTTAATACATCTATTCTTAGTGTCATATTTGTTAGCGCACTCCAACACCAGTTCAGTGAAAATTAGAGCCGGAGGAAATGCAGCAGCTTCTAAATGTCTGCTTCCTGCTAACTTCCTAGAAAAAGAACCTTCAGAAGCATTTCAAACTCTATCATAAATCTCCCCTAGGTTTACATTCAACAAGAAGGTATCCCCTATGTCTAGAAGAGAAACTAATAGGTGGGTTATATTCTCCTCTTTTGAAATTTTTGGATGGAACAACGGCATCTTACCAATATGAAGAGAAAAGACTTACAACACAGAAAGAGCCTCTGAAAACTAAAAACTGCAAAGGGGAAAGATAACTCACCAATTTCCTATGCACCAGTTTCTATAAATTTCTCACCACCAATTCCGTCGCTCCTTCTCCTTCTCCAGACAAAAATAACTAACAAAAAATATTTAATCATTCCCCATTTATTCACAAATGTCTTGTAGGATCCTTAATAAATCTTCAAAGCATGTCTATAATTTATGTTTCAATGGAAGAATGATTGATTTAACATGTCCAGCCACTCTTAATTAATCCACCAGGTATTTCAGCACAAATATCTCAATTCCCAAGGAAAATCTCTGACAACCATATTTGTATATTAATTACTCCCTCTACATCACGCCGCCAATAGTTATTTCTAATTCTCGCATGCACGAGCCATCTAGTTGAATGGGACAATATCTGTATGGCAGCTTCCAAAACTTATTAAATACTCGGAGCACTGTAAAATAGGAACCTTGTTTTGGAAGAGAAGACAATCACGCTGAATCCTCCGTGTATAAGCTATCATATTAAAAATGTGAACTTGAACTTGAACTTTAAGGTTCAATACTACGTTCAAGTTTAGGTTCATCTTTGAGACCGATAGACTTTTAGAGGGATAGACAAACATGAATGTTACAAGACTCAGAAGTGGTGACAGGTTGAACTTGAACTTGAACCAACTTAACAAAGTTCAACTTCAACTTCAACTTCAACTTCAACTTAAGGACTTTTACTAACCAATTCTAAAATTGGAGGCTGAGAAAAATGAAGGTAACAGATGCCAGGTTTGATTTTTCTTTGGAATTTTGTGCTTTAAGGAGCTTCTTGGGAGTCCACATGATTTTTATTTTTCATTATTTTGTGGGTCCTTAAAATGCACTTCTTGCACAAGGGATTTAGGAACCCATATTTCTTTTGGTTTTTTTTTTCTCAACGGGCCTTTGGGGCCTTTTTTATATTTATTTTTCTTTTTGGATCATATCTTGCTTATTTTTTACATGTCGATTAGACTGGACATATTGATCCTTGACTGCATGTAGATTGCTTGATTTGTGGATTTAATGCTTGGCATAAAAATTGCTTGGAAATGGAATGGAATTCATGGATGGATATAAAGGATATGGAGACCTTTTGGATGGATGGAAGGTTCTCCAAGATGTGTGCCTTTTCTGACTTTCATGTGGGAAAGGGTAAGGGGATTGAGAACTAGTGGACGAAGGAATATATGGACCTAGGATGGATGGAAGGGATGAAGGGAGAGGTATACATTTAGGTGTGGATTTTGAAGGGATACCAACACCTTGAGATTTAGATTTTTTATTAAGACCATGGCCATTAGACTTTTCTTGGATATGAGAGGGTTCTAATATTCCTTGTGCATGGAGGTTTAACCCTTTTACTTGATATTGCTTTCTTTGATTGGTAGGAGACTTACTACAAGATGCGAGTCCATTATTTTGATGTGTATATGATATGGAGGAACTGATGGAATCATGAAATGAACCAAAATGGATGAAATAAGAGGAACCCATTTGACATGTAAGGGGTTCATGAACAACTTGCATATATGTTCTTGGATCACAAGGGGGATTAAGGGGGATAATGGGATCATGTGATGGGATAGGAAGAATTCCATGATCATCTAGTGGGATAGGATCTTGTGGGGGATCTGAAGGGATGATAGGATCTTGTGGTGGACATGAAGGTGAAGGGACACATTGATCTTGACTTGGCATGGGTTCATGTGGTGCAGGAGCACCTAGGCTATCCTCAAAGCCCTAGTTAGTTTTGGCTTGTAACTGAATCTATCCAAGTAATTATTTTTTTTCTTAGACCTTAGAAGGTCTTGTTATTATGTGTGACTAGGTGAATTAGTGGTTAGTGCTAATTTCATTCTAGTTTAAGTTAGTTTACTTCTAAGTGTTTAGTCCTTAGATTAGGCCTAAATGGGGAAATGTGGTCTAAATGTGTCCTAGACCTTGGAATAGTAAGAAAGATGCTTTAATAGGATTTAATGATGATGCTTCATAGAGATCTATGGGTTAGAGTCCCTAAAAGATAGATTGGATCATAAATGCAAAGATGCTCAAAAGTTGTCATGACAACATTTGTAACTTTTTTTGCAAATGTTGCATGCAACTCGACAACATTGGATTCCCCTCATTGTAGGAGTGGGAAATTAATGGATAGGGCCTAGAAACATGGGAGAAGAATCTTAAGGTATTGTGTGGCACATTTCCCGAGGACATTGATCATGTAAGCATGCTTTGAATAGTAATAGAGCTTCGCAATTCTGGTTTTTAGCAACAGTTGAAGAATTTTGAGTTACAGAGTGTTTACATGGATTAAATTAAAAAGTTTACCATTGGTAATGTGTTGAGTAGTTAGTTTTAAGAATTTTTTTTTCATTGTGCAAGTACTGTAGAGTTGATTTGTTAGCATTTGTAAATTGGTTAAGTTTTAGGGAGTCTGTCGGTCCAGTCCAGAGTAGTTTGTGTTTTTATGGCTCCCCCATGAAATCCAACTATGGGAAGCTCATGAGGGTGGATGATTGTTTTAGGGGAGCCTATTTATATTTTAAATACATTAGGATAAGTCATGAAGAGTCGGGTAGCTATTTTTAATGTTATGCCCTAGGCGAGCAAGGTTTGTCTAGCTATGAGTGTAACAGTGAAAGAATTGAGTGTCATTGCAAGGGCATGTTTGAGAGGAACAAACTAGGTGAAGTTCCAGAAGCCTTAGGGTCTAAATGAACCCTGTCTACAAGATAAGGTCCTGGCTAATCCATCTTGATACATTTTTATCAAGAAATCAGTGGATTGTTGTCAATGCTTGAAAATAGCCCTAAATGACCTACATTTCAAGACAGTAGTGTACAAATGGTTTGGGGAGTTAAAACCTTGAAAATCCTAGAGGTCTTGGAAAAGGGTATCTAAATCCATTTTTTTTTTTATGGTTGTGTGTAATATTTTAGCAAGAATCCAAAAAAAACCTCTGGATAGGGCTAATAGAGAATTAGGCCTAATAGGTCCTAAACTAGAGCTAGTTTGGAACTCAATCACTTTGGGACTAAATACTGACTAAAATGGGATTAGTGAGATGTCAAATAGATGTCTTGATGTGCAACATGAATATTTTAGCACTCATAAGCATGTTTGGGAAGGTTTGAGTTTGGAATCATCCAAGAGGGTATTGAGACAAGGAGTACTTTCAATGGTGGAAATCTTTCAAGGTTAAGAACAAAGCACCTAACTCTTAGTATGGAGTTAGAATATTCTTAGGCTTGAAAACTTAAGCATTTAGGGGTTCTAGGAGTGAATTAGGATCCCAAGTAGACTTGGACAAGTGGAGTCCTTAGTTGAGCAAGTGCAAAGAAAATCTTGGAACTTTTACACCAGATTGGTATCAGAGCATAGCTTATCAGACTTGTGGTTAATTTTCCAACCAATTGAATCAGTAGGAGATTCAACAATGGTGACTAATGCTAAGTTATCTAAGAAAGTGGATGATCAAGAAGTGGATAATAGAATGCTTTAAGATATATTGGCTCAACTAGAGAAAAAGGTAGATGAAGTTGATGAGCAAGCAGATAAAGTGAAGGATAAGGTTGAAGGGAAAGGCAAAGATCTTTCCATTCATGATGAAGTGCCTAAAGCTGACCTTGTCCTTAATGAGGAGCCATTCCTGAAAGCTCCAAAGGCTATGAGTAGCAAAGAACTAGAAGTATTTCTAATCTTTACTGGTAAGATGGAGCTATAAACAGTCCTTGACTGGATAGAGGGACCATAAAACAATTTTGAGTGTGATGGAATCACTGAGGCTCAAAAGGTGAAGGTTGCAAAAGCTAGACTGAGAGGATCTACACTCACTTGTTGGAAATTCATCCAAGATGAGAGAGAAGTAAGGAAAGAGGCCCATTTCTTCATGGAAGGCTATGGTTACAAAATTCAAAGATGATTATATCCCTGAGGATTATAAAATCCAATTGCATAAGAGAAGGAAAGGTCTGAGACAAAAGGACCTAGATGTAAACTCATACAGTGAAGAATTTTAGAGACTTTGCATGAGACCTAGAGTTGCATAGGATGAGAAGGTTAAGGTAGCAAGATACCTTAATGGACTAAAGTGGACCATACAAGATGAGATGAGTCTTTTGACTCCAGATACCATTCAGAAGTGCCACCAAATTGCCATCAAAGTTGAAGAGAAGCTAAGGAAGAAACAAGACTCTAGTACTACCAGAGGAAGAGGTAGAGGGAGAGACACTAGAGGATAGAGAGGTGGATATGGTGGAAGGAGTTCTAAACCCAAGAACCAAGGGGAGAAAAGATTTGTTGAACAACAAGAAGGAAACTCCAGTAGAGGAGGTTCAAATAGGGTAAGAAACTCTAACTGAAGAGGAAGAAACAACAATCAAGGTAGGGGTAATTACTTTGCCAATATGAAGTGTTACCACTGTAATCAGATAGGACATCCTACATATAGATGTCTAGAGAAGGGTTCAACTTCACAAGGAGGTGACAAGAGGGTGAGTTATGTCCAATAAGAAAATAGTGGTAGAAACAAACACCCTTAGGTTCCTTTAGAATCAGAAGAAGGTGAGAATCTTATGATGAGAAGAACTCTGATTAAGGAGCCAGTAAAAGAAGATCCTAGTCGGAGGAGGTCACTGTTTAGAGTGAAGAATAAAATGATGGGAAAAGTGTGTAGATTCATTATAGACTCAGGATCTACTAATAATATAGTGTCAGAAGAGGTAGTCAGCAAGTTGAAGATGACAAGAATACCCACACCAATCCTTACAAGGTCACATGGCTAAACAAAGGGTAGCATGTCCTTGTCAATGAGAAAGCTTGGGTGGAGTTTTCAATTGGGAGGTACAAGGAAAATTTATTATGTGATGTCCTACCTATGGACATATGCCACCTACTCCTAGGTAGACCATGGCAATTTGACAGATAGGCCATGCATGATGGTGAAAAGAGATCATACACTTTCAAGAAGGACAATGTGACATTCAAAATCCAGTCACTACTAGAAGATGCAGAGATGAAGTCATCTGGCCCAAATTTTCTCATGGTGAGTGAGAAGGAGTTCTTAGAGGCCTTGTAAGAAGGAGAGGGATTTGGTTTTTTATTAGTGTTGAAACCAAAAGAAGAAAGTGCAGACAAAGCAATGAAGAAGACAGAGTTGCCAAAGGAAGTGCAGGAGCTACTTCAGAAGTACAAAGGCATAGTCATTGATGGAAAACCATCATCCCTACTGCCTAAGAGTTCAATGAGCCACCAAATAGACCTAATCCCTAGAGCTACCCTACCCAATAAGGCTGCATATAAGATGACTCCTCAACAAAATGAGGAGATAGCCAGGCAGATTCAAGAATTACTAAGCCAAGGTCTAATTAGGAAGAGGATTAGCCCTTGAGTCGTGCCCACTATTTTAGCCCCTAAAAGGGGAGGAACATGGAGGTTATGTAGAGACTCTAGAGAAATAAATAGAATAACCATTAGGTATAGGTTCCCTATCTGTAGGATAGAAGACCTAATGGACTGTCTAGGAGGAGATAGGTATTTTACCAAGATAGACCTAAAGAGTGGCTATCATCGAATCAAAGTAAATGAGGGAGATGAGTGGAAAACAACCTTCAAGACCACAAAAGGAATATATGAGTGGCTTTTCATGCCATTTGGGTTATCTAATGCCCCATCAATATTCATGAGGTTGATGAATAAAGTCCTTAAAGACTATATTGGAAATTTTGTGGTAGTCTACTTGGATGATATACTCATCTATAGTAAGAAAAGAGAAGAACCTCTCAGACACCTAGAAATGGATTGCAAGAAGCTACATGAGGAGGAGTTGATGATAAATTTGGATAAGTGTGAATTCATCAAGCAAGAGTTAGTGTACCTTGGATTTGTGTTATCTCAAAGCAACCTAAAGATGTATCCTAGCAAAGTGGAGGCAATCATCAAATGGCCTACTCTAAGAAAAAAGCACTAAGGTAAGAAGTTTTCATGGCTTAGCATAGTACTTTAGAAAGGTTATCAAAAAATTTAGTGCAATTTGTTCTTCTATGCTTGATACTATCAAGGGTGGGATGAAGACTAAATTTGTGTGGAATGAACAAGCTAACCATGGTTTTGAGCTGTTGAAAAAGAAGATTTCTACCCAACCAATTTTGGTTTTACCAAGCTTTGAAAATATATTTACAATGGAATTTTATTCCAGCAATGTAGCCATTGGTGTTGTCTTGAGCCAAGTAGGGATAACTTCAAGAAACCCCCTCCTAGGAAAAAGTGTAAAATCCTGGCGAATCGTACATTAATTTAGGGGAAATTTTTTAATGATGATGGCGAAGTTTTTTTTCAAATCAAGAAAAAAATATAAAGTCGTAGGCGATTTTGTCCCTATCCAATGAAAATTCCATAAAATCCTGGCGAATTATTGTCTTGTGAAGGTAAAAAAAATATTTGTAGTGGCGAATGATAAATTAATGTGGGTAAAATATGTAATATATGAGGCGAATTATTGTCTTGTGAAGGTAAATAAACATATTTGTAGTGGCGAATTATAAATTAATGTGGGGAAAATATGTAATATATGAGGC
>MU224845.1:1177918-1192233 GCA_018584345.1 Thuja plicata | reverse complement strand
AATAATAAAGTTGGCGAATTGGGGTCGGTTTGAGACACGCGTCCGCAAAATGCCGGGCGAATTTGGGGCCGCCTATAAATATATTTATAAAACTAGTGGCAAATATAGGCCATCCATTTGGGGCCGCTAGAAATTATAGGCAAATTTTTAAATTTTATGGGGACCAAAAAATAGATTCCATTGGCGATAATCTGTAAGAAAAGTATAAAATTAAATATCGCGCGGGGCGATGGGCCCGGGCATTGGACCGAATATTAATAATGGCCAGGCGATAGGGTGAAATGAATATATGTAAAAAAATTGCCAATTCCCCGCTCGCCGACATGCGACATTCACCAATTGGCGAAAAATCGCCACTAAAGTTATCGCTGGAGCCAAGAGGGAAGACCAGTGGCCTTCCACTCTAAGAAACTAAGTGAAGCTAAGAAGAAATACTCTTCTTATGACCTAGAGATATATTCTCTGGTCCAGTCACTGACAAAGTGGAGGCATTATTTTCTTCCAAAGGAGTTCATAGTCTATTCAGACAATCAAGCATTAAGTTTCTTGAACTCAAAAGATAAACTCAGTCACAAGCATATGAAGTGGGTTGAATACCTACAAGCTTACACCATCAACATCAAGAACAAGAAGGGGTTGCAGAATAAGGTAGCAGATGCCTTAAGTAGAAGATATTTCACCATTCAAGAGATTCAACTATAGAGCATGGGGATAGACAACTTCAAAGACCTATATGGTGAATATGAGGACTTTGCAGACATTTACAAGGTATGCCAAGAGTATAAAAATCACTTTCATAGTCAATTCTCTGAGTATACTTTATAGAGTGGTCTATTGTTTAAAGGGAGTCAATTATGTGTCCCTAGAGGGTCTATTAGGGAGAATCTAATATAGGAGAAGCACAATGGTGCACTTAGTGGCCATTTTGGTGTTAACAAAACTCAAGAATTAGTTCAAAGATTCTAATTTTAGCCCAAGATGAATTTGGATGTTAAGAGATATGTAGAAGGTTGTGTTATCTGTCAATAGGCAAAAGGTACATCTACTAATGCAGGCCTATACCAACCTTTACCCATTCCAACCAGACCATGGGAGTTTCTGAGTATGGATTTTGTAGTAGGATTGTCCAAGACAAAGCAGGGAATGGATAGCATTTATGTTATTGTGGACAGATTTAGCAAGATGGCACACTTTGTACCCTACAAGACAACAAATGATGCAAGTCAGATAGCTTCCCTATTCTTCAAGGAGGTATTCATAATGCATGGTTTGCCACTGAGAATAGTGTCTAACAGAGACATAAAGTTTATGAGTCATTTTTGGAAGACCCTCTGGTAGAAGTTGGGAACCAACTTGTCTTTCGGATCTGCATACCATCCTCAGTCTGATGGCCAAATAGAGGTAGTCAATAGGAGTCTTGGAAATCTCCTAAGCTTTCTAACTAGGGAGTATGGTCAAACTTGGGACCAACTCATTGGACAAGCAGAATATGCCTACAATGACACAGTGAATAAGACTATTGGTAAGAGTCCTTTTGAAATAGTTTATGTCCTTCATCCAAGAGGCATATATGAGCTCTGAGACTTAAAGGATGGAGCCAAGGGAAGTGGCTATGCTGATGACTTTGCACATTCTATGAAATAAGTCCATAAGACAGTGAGGAAGACACTCATTGAAAATACAGAGAAGATAAAGAACAAAGTGGATGAGAGAAAAAGAGATGTCCAATTCAAATTTGGGGATCTAGTGATGGTACACCTCAACAAGGCAAGATTTCAAAAAGGAACACCACATAAGCTTCAGATGAGGAGAATTGGCCCATGTGTCATACTGGAAAAATATGGAGCAAATTCCTATAAGGTGGAACTTCCAGAGGATATAGGTCTATCTCCAATGTTTAATGTTGCAGTCCTAGTTTTATACAAAGGCCCACTCCTAGATGTAGATCAGAGTTTTACTGAAGTCATACAGGAGATAGAAGAATTCAATTTTCCATCTGCACCATTCAAGAAAGCAGAACACATTTTGGATTCTAGAGTCTACAAGAAGACAAGAAAGAAGGAGTATCAAGAGCACTTAGTAAATTGGCAAGGACAACCAGATGAAGATGCAGTGTGGATAAAGGAAGAAGAGTTTAAAAAGTTGGGTATTTACCTCAACTTACTCAATTCAAGGGTGGATTGAAATCTTTTCATTTGGGGAGGATGGTGCAGGAGCACCTAGGATATCCTCAAACCCTAGTTAGTTTTGTCTTGTAACTAACTCTATCCAAGTCAGTATGTTTTTTCCTAGACCTTATAATTTCTTCTTGTTGTTGTGTGTGACTAGGTGAATTAGTGGTTAGTGCTAATTTCATTCTAGTTTAAGTTAGTTTGCTTCTAAGTGTTTAGTCCTTAGATTAGGCCTAAATAGGGAAATGTGGTCTAAATGTGTCATAGACCTTGGCATAGTAAGAAAGATGCTTTAATAAGATTTAATTATGATGGTTCATTGAGCTCTATTGGTTAGAGGCCCTAAAAAAAAGATTGGATCATAAATGCAAATATGCTCAAAAGTTGTCATGACAACATTTGCAACTTTATTTGCAAATGTTGCATGCAACTCGACAACATTGGATTCCCCTCATTGTAGGAGTGGGAAATTAATGGATAAGGCCTAGAAATATGGGAGAGGTATCTTAAGGTATTTTTGGCACATTTCCTGAGGAGATTGATCATGTAACCAATTTTTTAATAGTAATAGAGCTCTGCAATTCTGGTTTTTAGCAACAGTCAAAGAATTTTGAGTTACAGAGTGTTTACATGGGTTGAATTGACAAGTTTAACATTGGGATTGTGTTGAGTAGTTAGTTTTAAGACTTTTTCATTCATTGTGAAAGTACTGTAGAGTTTATTTGTTAGCATTTGTAAATTGGTTAAGTTTTAGGGAGTCTATTGGTCCAGTCCAAAGTAGTTTGTGTTTTTATGGCTCCCCCATGAAATCCAACTGTTGGAAAATCTTGAGGGTGGATTATTTTTTTAGGGGATCATATATATAGTGTAAATACATTAGGAGAAGTCATGAAGAATTGAGTATCTATTTTTAATGTTATGCCCTATGCGAGCAAGGTTTGTCTGGCTAGGAGTGTAACAGTGAAAGAATTGAGTGTCATTGCAAGGGCATGTTTGAGAGGAACAAACTAGGTGAAGTTACAGAAGCCTTAGGGTCTAAATGAATCCTGTCTAAGAGATAAGGTCCTAGATAATCCATCTTGATACATTTCTAGCAAGAAATCAGCGGATTATTGTTAATGCTTGAAAATAGCCCTAAATGACCTAAATTTTAGGACAATAGTGTACGGATGGTTTGGGGAGTTGAAACCTTGAAAATACTAGAAGTCTTGGAAAAGGGTATCTTAATCCAATTTTTTTTTAGGGTTGTGTGGAATATTTTAGCAAGAATCCAGAAAAACCCTCTAGATAGGGCTAATAAAGAATTAGGCCTAATAGGTCCTAAACCAGAGCTAGTTTGGAACTCGATCACTTTGGGATTGAAGACCCGCTAAAATGGGATTAATGAGATATCAAATAGATGTCTTGATGTGAAACATGACTTTTGTAGCACTCATAAGTGTGTTTTGGAAGGTTTGAGTTTGGAATCATCCAAGAGGGTATTGAGACAAGGAGTACTTTCAATGGTGGAAATCTTTCAAGGTTAAGCATAAAGCACCCAACTCTTAGTATGGATGTAGAATAGTATTAGGCTTGAAGAATTAATAATTTAGGGGTTATAGGAGTGAATTAGGATCCTGTAGACTTGGAAAAGTGGAATCCTTAGTTGAGAAAGTGCAAAGCAAACCTTGGAACTTTTACACCATCATGGAAAGTAATGGAAGGGAGGCCATGATCTTTCTTAGGAAGTCAAAGGTCAATGGGAATTGGATGGACAATTTAGTTTTGAAATGGAAGGGGATTATCTTGGATAGAAAGGATAGGGATAATGGGCTCATCATGGATAAGGGGGATAGGGATAGTGGGATCTTGGTCAACAATTGGGGGGATTGATCATCATTGGGATCTTGTTCTTGATATGTTTTTAGACATGTTTTGTCATGCTTATTGTCATCCTCTTGACATGGGATGGGAATTTTGACATGCAAGGGGGGTTCTTGAAAGGGATAAATGTTTTGAAATGGAGGAGATGGACTTTGGATAGGACTCTAATGGATGTGATTTCTTGAAGATGAATGACATGATGGAATTGTCTCGAATGATTTTTCAACATGAAAGGTACTTAGGTTATGAAGAGGACTACCTGGAATTTATTCTATGAATAGCCCTTGGAAGGTTGAATTATTGGAAGAGTAACTTGATGGAGATGGAGGAAACTACTCTTGGGATTAATGTGGGGATGAAGGACTGGAGGAAAACATGGATATTTCTTGAAGGTTAATTTCTTGAGAGGAAGTAAGGAGGTCATCCATGTGATTGTTTTGGGATGAGACATTGTTAGACATGGGTGCATTATTTATATTTTCTTTCTCTAGGATCATTTCACCAATGCAAGATATTATCTCAAGTGAATCCTTTGTATCAATGTTTTCTTTTTGGAAATAATGTGGTGATTGAAGTTGTACCAAAAAAGGTTGTTCATTTCTTATGCTTGATCGAGGTTCAAAGGGTGGTACATTTGAACTTGTCTTTTTTTATAAAACCTTGGTGGTGAAGTGGAGGCCACAAAAGGTTCCTCATGCAATGTTATTGTTTGTGATCTTTGCATTTATTTTTGCGTTCGTATGATGGGCACAAGAGGTTGTGAAATTGTTTAAAGTTCACTTGGTTGCATTGGAATGAAGATTGGTTCATAATTTGGTAATGGCCCCATTTGAATTATGCCACAGTCAGGTTGAAAGGTTTGTTTGGGAACTTGATCAAATAACGTTTGTTCTTGGATATGATTGATCTTGATCTAGAATTTGGTGGGAAAGGGTACCCTTTGCATGTGATTTGATTGATCTTGGTTGAAAAAATTATTTGCCTCATTGATTCATGAAATAAGTTTTGGTATCTTGGATCTGTGAATAAGAATTTGCATGTCAAAATCATTAAAAGATTCATTTGGGTTCTTATTCTTCATTATCTCTTCTAGATTATCTTCCAAGATTTTCTTTTCTTTGTCCAACTTTGTTTGAAAATTTTGAATCATGTGTGTGTGGACTTGATGCAATTGATTGTTTGGTTGTATTAATGTCATTTGTCTTGGCTCAAAATCTTGTTGTTGAAAAGGTATATCTTGTCTAGGATCAAAGGGTAATTGTGATTTTCCTTGTGATGGAAACATGGGTTGATAAGTGTCTTGTTTCCTTTTGGATGCTTGGAACCTAGTGAAGACCGACATGATGACTATATGCAAGTACAATATTTTGAATTTTTTGAGAGACTTTTAGGATGAAAATGCAACCTAAGATATGCAAGGACTTTATGCAAATGCAAATTTGGACTTTGGTTGATTTATGAAAAGCAAACTATGGCTTAGTGAAATTGTGTTTTTTGGGGGATTTTTCACTTTGAAAAAATCTTTAAAAGAATGCAAACGTAAGAGCCTAACCTTAGGAGAGTGAATAGGGATCTTGACTTTAAATGGGATCAATTGGATATGGGGATAAAAATGGACTAGGTCCAATCCAACATGACAAAGATGGAGTGAGACCAAATTATAAGGGGGTAATTTGATAGAGAGACAAAAGGGACCAATTCAAGATTCTTTCTTTAATGACATAAGGTAAGACTCTAAAATTTGAATTCCTTTGGGATTTTACAAAGTTTTTGAAAAGGATCTAAATGTAGTATGAGGATTTTGAAAGGCAATATGCAGTTATGATGTGAGCTTAATGCAAGAGGATTAAGATTGAAAATAGAAGGGGACTAATGAAAAGTATGCAAAAGGGATTATGCTATGAATATGCAAGATTGAAGAAAACCGCAAGGCTCCAAGATAAATGTTTTTGGTCTCCATATGTTCACAAGGTTTTGAAACAAGGTGTTTTTGGGAAAAATCAAAGTTTTCAAGAATGGTAGGGAATGTTTGGCATGAGATTCTAAATATTTAGGAGTATTTTTGAAATTGTTCTTTAAAATTTTGAAAATCTCACATAAGACACATTAGACAAAATGGTTGTTGTAATATTGAAACAAACACATCACAACCTAAGGATGGAAAGGACAATATCTACTGAATCCCCACTTGAACAAAGTTTGGTTGTGCTTACCAATAGCGGAAAACTTAGAATCTTGGAGGCACGGGCTCTTCCTTACTGTGCACTCACTTCTTAGGCACACCTAGCTTCGAATCCCAAGGGTCATCACTTCCCAAGGGACTATTGTCTCTACTAAGAGCCATGAAAATGTAGGGTGTCTTAGTCAGTCTCAGATCTTCTGTGCCAGCAGATAGAGGGTTGTTGGTTACTACCACAATTTTTTAGTGAATGAATCCATTCAGGTGACTATGCATGTAGCAGATTAGCTCCGTTAAGGAGGCCTCCCAGCCTACAGAAGCTGCTTATGTAGCTTTTTACACACCACGAGGGTACTGAGGGAGATATTTTGTCAACATAGAGAAATCAAAACATGTTCACTATGAGATTAATCACAATGACATTTTTTATATACCAGTTTTGAAGAGCTTGGCTTTATATTGTTACCGGTTGGGCAATCCCTCTCACTGGCTCTATTAAAGCTCTTGGGAGGTAGCCACTCTAGAAGAATTATATGAATTTTTCTTACACCCAAGATCCAAAAATGAGAGGGGAGAAGATACATTCTTATAATTCCTAGGATTATAATCTAAAAGACACTTCAACATATAAGCAAAGTGATTATTTTTAAGCACCAAATTTGAAGTGTTTTTTTAAACTACAAAATGCAGACATGATAGTTTTGGAGGACACACAAGGTCTTTTACAAGTGTCTTGCATCAAAATCATTAGTATTTTATGAATTTTTCTTCATCCCATGGTTTCCAAAATGCTCCACAGATCATCAGTAACGCAGAAATCTAACACACCTAGTGCAGAAACAAATTTAGAAATGAAGAAAGTCAAAAATTTGCATGAAAAACACCCTTTTTACCAACTAAGCAAGATTAGGATACCAAGTGCACAAAATAAGGCTACCAAATGTGAAACATCAGACCCCATAGTGTGAATCTCCTCACCAAGTGTGTGGGACACCTAACCAACTGCGCAACTTCTGATCAGAAGTTAAAAACATACTAAAAACTTGCAAAAAATAGAGTTTTGACCATAGAAAGCATTGAGAAATCAAAAAAATGTAATTAGGGTTCACTTTAGTCCATTTATGTATGATTAGGAAAGATTGAAATCAATTTTGAAACCCCTAATTAGCCTATGTGCAGATTGAATTGATCTGGAAACACCTTAAACACGAGATCTGTATTTGATCCTAAACTAGTTGGATGTTCTTTTTAGAGTCCCAAATCAGGTGTGAATGTTAATTTTTATGTCATTTTCAATTCAAACAACTTTATTTTTCACAATGAAACCAATTACAATTCCTACTTAGGCTAGATTGTGAGTTTGATTGAAATTGAAAGAACCTTGATTATATTGAACCCTAAACTAGGTGAAGTTTGTTTTAAGAGCCCAAATAAAATTTGAGAGTTAATTTTAAAATTATAAATTGAAATATGAGGTTCATTAACCAAATTAGGATTCATTTTCACCATTTAGGGTTCACTATAGCCTTAGAACTGATAAAATTGAAAGCAAGAAGCATAAAATGCAGAACTACTTCCTAAATGCTAAAATGTTGATCCTAAACCATCAAAATGTATCCTATTTGACAAAGTGCATAGAAAGGTCAATTGAGTGACCAAAAAGGAAGCCAAGTGTGCAATTTTGAGTACCATGTGCGCAGAAAACCACCACCAAGTGCGCAAGACCTGAAAGAGAGACCAAAATGACTCAAAAGATTACTATGGCTTCTATACTGAGAAAATTTGCATTAATAAGCATGTTTATTGCCATGATTAGGGTTCATTAAAAATTTATTAAACCTTATTTTAAAATATTATGATCCATTTAGAACTACTAATAAAGCTAGATGCAGATTTGAATGGTTTTGAGACAATTCAGCTAAGCAGATATGCAGTGAATCCTAAACTATCTGAATGTTCATTTTAGATTCCCAAATCAATTATGAGGGTTAAGTTTTAGGTACTTAAAACTTAAAACAAATTATTTGACAAATTTTCATAAATTTGAACCCTTAATTAAGTTAGATTGCAACCTGAACAGAATTGAGAGAAAATTGAACCACTGCTTTACATGGAACCCTAAACTAGGTAAAGTTTGTTTTAGGAAAACCAAAATTAAATATGAGATTTATTTTAAGTTCCCAAATTGAAAATTGAGGTTTATTAACCAATTTAGGGTTCATTTGCACCATTCCTAGTTCATTAGAGCCTTAGAATTGAGAAAACTGCAAATAGGAAGCATAAAATGCATAAATGCTTCCTAAACCCTAAAGTTTTGATCCTAAACCATCAAAATGCATCCTATTTGACAAAGTGCACAGAAAGGTCAACCAATTAGGTAGAAATGTGACCAAGTGTGAAATTATGGGTGCCAACTATGCAGAACTAACACCCAACTGCGCAAAACTTAACCAACTGTGCAGCTTTCTTCTAGGACCCTGTAATTGCATAAAAACACCAAAATCAGTAAGCTAAGACATGTTTCACGTTGGGTTCACAAAATGTAGGAGAGGATAAAGAATAAATAATTTCATGCAAGGCAACCACAACCTATAAAAGAATACAAATAACAATTTTATCCTAACATTAAAGCTATGAAGGAAAAGTGCATAAAAGATTTAAATAAAATCAAATAAACACACCCTCAAGATACTCCAATGCTTTTATTTCTTCTTTTAATTTGATAAGTTTCTCCCATGTGACAATATGCACCTATTTTATTTTAAAAAATTTCCTCCTCTCAATTTCTACCCATTTTTTTGAGGGGGCATCCTACCTCCATTCTATCAATCTATTGGGGCATGATTTTTAGTTTTTCTTAGACACAACGCTCATAATCGCATTGTCTCAAAGAGGGGAAAAATGTAGACACCCAAAACATGATTCACACCTATGTGTCCCCTTTTTAACATGTCTTCTATATTGTGTGTTTTATCTTTATCATTCACTAATATTGTATTTTTCTTCCATATCATCAATTACTAACATTTCTCTCATTTTTGCCTAATTGATCATCTTCCTAAACCAATCCTGATCGATCCTAATCATTCCTAATATTCCTAAATCAAATAAATATTACTCCAAACTCATTTATATCATTCTAGGTTATTTTCAAAGTTCATCAAGGCCTCATCTCTTTTCAATCCACCTTCGATTGCATTGTCAAAGTTCATCGATGCTATCATCATCAATCTTGTCCAAGGCATTGTCAAAGTTCATCGATGCCTTATCATCATAAATCTTGTCCGAGGTATTTTCAAAGTTAATCAATGCCTTATAATCATCAATCCAAGAGAATTTTCATGTTCATCAATGTCTCCCTAGGAGCATTGTCAATTTCATTAATTCCTTCTCCTCATCATTAATCGAGTGCATTGGCAAAGTTAATCAATGCCTCATTATCATATGGCTTCTTCAATAGCATTGTCAAAGTTCATCAATGCTATTTTGTCAGCAATCAATTCGAGTGCATTTTCAAAGATCATCGATGCCTCGTCATTTCCTAAACCATTCCATAACCATCAAAATTATCATAATCCTCATCAAATTCATCAAAATCAATTCAACTTCACATCACTGCCTTCAATTTGGCCAATGATCCATTAATTTATCCTCTTGGTATGAATAACCTATAGTTTATCCCTATGTCCTAATTGAGTAAATAAATTGACTTTATTTATTCCCTCTTTTCTATGTCTCTACAATTAATTAATTTCATATTAATTAATTGGCTAAATTTCCAATTTATAGAATTTTTAATTTCATAAATGATAATTATCTTTTTGTGAGGAATATTGAATTCTTAGTTAATTTAATTCCTCATAAATCCACCTCACTTATTCTATTTCTATTTTCTAACTCATCTCCTATTAATTAGCTTCAACTCTGACACTTTCCTTTCACATTTCTTGCATCTTTCCTTCCACTAATCTAGCTTTCATTGGGTCATAACTTGTCATAATTATGAAATATCTCCCTCTCCATTTTATATTTGTATCACAATCAATGAAATTTTCTAATTTGCATATCTTATTGCTAATTCTGCAATTTGAGTTCTCATCTCCTATAAATTGAGATCATTTTGCCTTCATTTTGAGAACCACATTTTTTGAGTATTCTAGCTGCCATTTTGTTTCATGAATAGGTGCATATTGTCACATGGGAGAAAAATATCAAATTAAAGGAAGAAAGAAAAGCATTGGATCATCTTGAGGGAGTGTCTATTTTATTTTGTTTAAATCTTTTATGCACTTTTCCTTCATAGATTTAATGTTAGGATAGGATTTTTATTTGTATGCTTTTATAGGTTGTAGTTGCCTTTCATGCAATTATTTATTATTTTTCCTATCCTACACTAAGTTACTTATTTCTTCACCATTTGAAGAGCAGTGACCAAGGAGAGTAGAGTTTAGAGAGTATAAGACTACTAAGTAGGCACATTGCATGATTGATCGAAGCAGAAGTTTGAAATTCAGTGTGTTTAAGGTATTTAGACTATCTATTCAAGAAGAACTATGGATGCACCATTGATTTATGATTTTATGGATATACCTATATATAAATTCAAGAAACATCCCTTTAAGTCTTGTGAGGACAACCTTGAAGGAGCCTTTTCCCAAACACCACACAGTGTCTTGCACGTAGAGGATATTAGGGCATACATACATTGCAAATATGAGACATTGGTAAATGATGAGATTGATACCAAAATGGAAAATATGATAGGTGATGATGGTAAAATGAAGGATGAGTTCAAACACCTAGATAACCTAAGAATTATAAAAATGACAGACATGTATCAATTCAGCAAAGAAGAATGGTTCAAAATAATACTTAGTAGAGTTCATGACCAATTCATTTGGATAGGGGAGCAACCTGTAAATATTTGTAGTCACTCATGACATAACTAGGCTAGACAACACTGGAGTTATCCATGTAGCAGAAAAGAACACAAAGAAAAAATTTGAAACCCTAACATATTCTAAATGGGACAGGAAAGCAACGACAGTGAATGACATTTTCCTATAGGATGTAAGACTAGTTTCAATGATACTTGGTTATAAGATTTACTATAGTAGTATACCTAATTCAGTCTCAGCTAGATTTATTATGATGGGTTATAGGATGATAAAGTAAAACACAACATTCAATCTATACAAGGTTCTGGCACAACAGTTTCTAGAGAATGTAAAGTTAATCAAGAAGGATAAATCTAAGGCTTTTAGATTTGTCTCACTTCTAGTTCACATGTATATCCATATTGAGAATATGTTCCCTTGAATGCACCCTAGAGCATGGAAATACAGCATACCCACTGGTATTCAAATATCACAGAGTTACAAAAGACAAAACAACACATGGGTGGATGGAGAACTATTTGGGATGACCAAGATTCTACAGAGGTATATGAAAGAAAGATTTATAATTCCTGAAGAGTTGGTTGAGCGATACAGGGATACAATCGGTTTCATGGTTGAAACTGATTGTGTGTGTTTTGAGGAAGTTGTACCAAGGAAGAAATGGTGTTACCCTATGGGCTATGAAGTCAATTTAGAAGTTTTGGTTATGCAAATAGAACATGTTTTGGCATATGAATTTGATTCATTTGAGGAGAGATGGGGCACATATGAAGAGAAATCAGCTAAATTTAGAGAAGAATAGTGTAGAGGTATAAGGAAGAGAAAGCTAGATAAAATGGCTGATGAAATGGAAGCTAAGGCCGGAATAACTAAAGAGAAAATGAAAGATGTGAGGAAGAAGATAACAAAGAGATCTTCTAGGTTGTCAAGCACTACTACTAAAGCCCTTCCACCTCCAGAAGTTGTGCAAGTAGTTAGTCCACTTTCCACTATGATAGATGTATCTACACCCTCACTGCCACAGAAGACATCAAAGGAAGAGACAACAAAGCTTGTACCTCGGAGAAACACAAGGTCCACTAAAATGGACTCACCTCCTAAGAAACAAAGGACAGAAGAAGAAGAAAAGAAATTTGAAAAAGAGACCACCAATGCAAGACAACTATGGAAGTTGCGTATGAAGATGCTAGAGAAAAGAGCTATCGAGCAAGGGAATCTTGTTTCACTACCTAAATACTATGACAGGTATGAGGCATCTAACGAACTAGTGATTGAAGACATAGTGATTAATCATTTACTTGTTTTAAAGAAGAACCTATTAGAGATAGAGGTAAATATTCCTAAGTAATTGTATGGTAAACTGGAGATTAGAAAACAACTTGCACATATAGAAGATGAGGCAATTAGGAGTCAAGTTATTGAGGATATGCTGTTAGTAGTTTAGAGAGAGAGAGAGAGAGAGAGAGAGAGAGAGAGATTAGTGAAAATTATGGGCAAAAAATATGATGAAGTCATAGAGGACACTAAAAAGGCATTAGATCAGATACTTATGAGCAATATTCCTGAGAAAAATTCACCTCCTAAACCTACTATGCCTACACCTATAGGAATTTGAAAGATCTCTAAGATAGTTGAGGCAAATGTTGAGAGAAGTGAAGTGAGTACTGACATGCAACCAGATTTCTTTGTTTCTGGTGTGCCTGTGACCATTGACACTTCACTTGATGAAAAAGACCCATTTGAAGGAAGAATTTATAATAAAGTGACAGATAAAGAGGAAGAACAAAAACAGGATGAGAAGAAAGCATAATCATAATAGAGAGGAGAGATAGTCTCCACAAAAGGAGAAGAGGCAAGAGTTGAAGTAAAGCATGAAATCGACACATCCACTATTATATTATTGGCAATAAAGGACAAGTCTATAAGCACAGATGTTGATAGTATGGATGAGGATGAATTGATGAAACTATCATTCATCACATTCACAAAGGCAAATGAAAGATCTAAGAAAAAAGGAGACAAAAAGGCTAAGGTAATTACTAGAGCAGTTGATACTGATGACATATAACTGATTGAATGTTTGATAATGTTAAGTTGAAGATGATGCAAGACATTAAATTAGTTAATGGTTTGTATTGTCATTGATGTCAACTTGATATCATCTGTATGGTCATATACATAATGCCAAAGACTTCAGAGAATCAATGGAACAGAGGTTATGCTTTCAGAAAATGCATAAAATTCATGTATTCACTAAGTGACAGACAACACCAACGGAGTGCACACCACCGGTAAAGATAGAGATAAACTCACAGTGATGCCCGACGAGCAGAAGACAGTGTTTCCCGATGAAGAAGAATCATAGGATGCCCAACGAGCTGAAAATAGTGTTTCCCGAAGATAAAGATCCAATAATGCCCAACGGATGGAGATCCCAAAGCTAACTAAAGTTGCATTGATGTAACTGGCAGTTTTCACCACCGACGAACTGCAGAATTGACCGACAGAACAAAGAGATCATAAAATGACAAAACATCTAGCTGGCAGAGCTTAAGGATAGAATTAACTGGTTTTTTTATTTTTTTTTATTCAACCATAGTTAAGAAATTGATTTATATAGTAAGAAAGAAGATAACTACGAGATAAATCAGGAGTTAAAGTCGTAAATCAATTTGGCTGGATTTTTTTTACGCCAAGAATCAAGAATCAAGAATCAAGAATCAAGAAATAAGGAATATCATGTCTATATAAGAGACAAGAATAATTCATTTCCATAAGCAGTCAGATACATGGGGGAGTGAATTTAAAGAAGATGCTGAAGAGAAACTGGTGAAGGTTAAGCTTCATATAGTCCTGATCAATCAAGCTAAGGGACAGCTATAGAATTTTGTAGACAACGACGAACAGTAAAGCACAACATCACAGAGAAGAAAGTGTGAAGTACAAAGGAACTAAATTGATACATTGATCAGAAAGGTATTGTACGTAAATAGATCTAAATATCTACAATTCAAGTTGCATTAGAAACAGGTCATTGTGTTTTAGTTTAACCATTGAAGCATTACATCTCTTAACAAAGCAGGACTTAACAGTCTTTTATAATTGAGGTATATCCTAATAGATTACCAAAAAGGTTGACTCATGATAGTAGCATCGGTCTTACCTAAAGCCTATTGATAGTCTAAGAAGGAGGTTGATTCAAGG
>MU224845.1:1124690-1147493 GCA_018584345.1 Thuja plicata | reverse complement strand
TAAGGTGCTAGTCTTTCTTGTTTATTGGATTATAGTCATAGTTTCATTATTTAAAGTTTTGAGATACTATATCCATCTGCTCTATTCAGTTCATATCTTAAATCCATCAAACATTCTTTAAATTCTTACAACATTACATTTGAACATTTTAATAATACATTGCTCTTAGTTTAAAGGATCTAATAGTACTTTTCCATACTCTGGGATAGAGAAGTTTGAATCATAAGTTATCTTCTCTAAAAAGCCCTTAAAGACTTGGAAGATAAGTTTAGGGTATAGGCCTACCAACCTTGGTTCTGTATAGCCAAAATTGCAGAAGTTCCAACCTTGCCTTGGTTGTGACTTGTTAGTGTTCAGGATTAGAATTGTCACCCTAACTCAGGCATTAGGGCTATGTTGATGGGGTTTTGCTGACCGGGTCCACCAACAGTCATAAGTTGTCACCAAGTTCCGAGGATACTGGCCAACTCCGCCTGCAAAGGTTGTCTGGGAGAATTATATTCTCCGGGCCTTCAAGCACTGGGTGTCGGGTCAAGACGGTGTGGGGCTCGGTTGGGAGAAGTGACTATTTTTGAGGGGGATAGCTGGTTTCTTCAACTCATTTTCTCTGGAGATTCAATCAAAGTAAGGTTTCCCCAAGCATTCTATACTTAGCAAGTAAAGTGAAAAAGATCCTGCAGGGTTAGAAACGTTTCATCTAACTACAGTCATGTTGAAATGTCCAGAACATCAATAATACTCTGATAAACTACACTAAATACCGAAGAAACACATAACCATCAGCTAGCATTTTATCAGTAGCGAGAGTAAAGAGTTCGTTAATCTACTTTAACATACCAGAGTAAAAGACATAAAGAACATCAAAACATGAAATACCATTAACTCAGAAGCAGGAATGCCAACAACATCATTGTCAAGAATTATTCCTTCTTTATTAATGTTCCTTCCAGCAAACACTGGTGCGTGATACAATGGCGGCTCCAGGGGAGCATCTAACTATTGAGAACAGAATAGTGGAGCATTGAGCTCTGCAACTAAAATGAGAAATTCCTTTGCTATTATCATAGACAAAAAAATTATCAATTTTGCTGACCCTTGGAAATGGGTCGATCTGCCTATTTATACAACTCTCTTCTAATCCTAACCCTATTTACATCATGTTCCAATAAAATACAATATCTGGGGGCCGGTACTACCTGCGCCACCCTACAAAACACCTGGAGATGGAATAGGTTTGTCATGTCAGAAGAATAAGACAAGAATATACATCAAAAAAATCAATCTACAATCGAAGGATCACTCTAAAGTTCTCCAGCAACTATTATCCCAAGGGAAATGGAGTTGTTGAATCGACAAACAAAAATTTACTTGTAGTGATCAAACATTTGTTAGAACAGAATCCTCGGGGTTGGCACCAAAAGTTCAAATTCGCCCTCTGGGTGGATCGCATTTGTGTTAAAGCTGCCCTGGGAACATCCCTGTTCCATCTGGTTTATGGCCAGGACCCTGTATTCCCAGTCAATTTACAGATCCCAGTGTTGTACAGTTTATGCAGGAATTTAACAACAGGGACAACATCGTGGAGGTTTGGCTCTTAAACCTGGTGCAGATGGAAGAACAGAGAGACGCAGCCCTTGAGCACTTCGCGCGTCATCAAGTAGTGGTAAAAAGATGGTTTGACAGAAGAGCCCAATATAAGGCTTTTCTGATCTCAGATCTGGTCCTATTGTGGGACAAGGCCCGGGAGAAGAAAGGAAAGCATACCAAGTTCCAGCGGCTCTGGCTCGGACCATACTTGATCTCAAAAATCTGCGGGGCAAACACTTACCGCCTTAACACCCTAACAGGAGAACCTATCACATTACCCGTTAATGGATAGTTCCTCAAACACTACTTCGAGTAGGGTAAGTTTGTCCAAAGTTGTATTTTATGTAAATCCTTCCGCTTGTAAATATCTCTTTCGGGTGTCTCGTTGTGAGGTACCCTATCTTGTAAATAGTCTTACCGACTGTCCTATGGGATAGTTCTCTTCTGCTTTTTGTTTTTTGTTTTCAGTTTTCTTTCGGTCCCGGTGTTTTGTCCTGACTTGCAGGAATTGGAATGCTTCGCATAACTTTGGTTTTCGGTACAATGTCTACGGCATGGCCAACTTTAGAATCTGTCTTTAGCACGGTGGAGCCGGCCCAGTCTCCGGGGTTTGTTTCATAGGATATGGCACATTTTGAGGAATCTCCATTGGGCGTTCTCTCCGGGAATCTGGCAATCAATGAACAAAATAATAATATAAGGAACAAGTAATTGGACACACCGAGGATAGATCGGTTGTACTAATTAATTGACCCAGGTCTAAAACTTTAAGAGATTCTTTTTGGGTCCAGAGTTTTATCCCATCTTCGAACAATCTAAATATAGGTGGATAGGTGAAAGAAGTACCACCATTAAAATTAGCTAAGCTTAAGATTAATGGTGAAAGAAGTACTGCCTTCCCCACCCATAAACGAAAAAAATAACAAGAAGAAAGGTAGGATAGAAATCTGGTCTCCGGGGGAAATGAGCGAATGAATGACTGGTTTGATGTGATTAGTGCCTCTTCTCTATTCCTCCCAAAGGTCATCGGCTTGATTTCTTTCCAAAGCACACACGACACCACTGATGAAGGACTACGGACTGACTTTGCATGGTTGGATTCTCTCAGACATGTTGCTCTTCGCCTGTCAGACGCTCCAGTGGGTGGCCTGTTCCAGTTTTGCTAACCAGAGATTCTATAGTTCTCAAATGCGCTTAGGAATTTGTCTCAGATAGTCACCATTTGTTATGCCCTGCATCCCCGTCCCTACATTTTGTGTGCAAAATGTTGGGTCCCCCCTTTTTTCTTTTTTTTTTATTCTGCTTGCAGCTTTGCCTTGTCTTTCTTTCCCTTTTTGTTTTCTTCAAGACTCTGGTGTGGTGTTTCGTTCATTTGGTTTTTGTCTTCAAGACTCCGATCGTGGAGGTTGTCCTTCATTGGAAATTGGATTCTGGACTCCGGGATTCTCCGCCATGATGTTCTCAAGGATATTATCACGAGGAATCCCCGGGCCCGGAGTCCGGAAGTTTTGCTTGTCCAGAGATCGCTGGAAGGAGGAGGATTACCTTTTTACCATGGGTATAAATAGAGATTATCTATCACATTCAAATTTACCATGATTAAAACCTTCAAGCACTTAGAGCGAATTAGAGAGCGATTTCAAAGCGATTAACAGAGCATTTGCAGAGAGTTTATAGTAATCAGCACTTAACATTTTTAGTCATTCTCAGCCAAGTGCAAGTGCTTCATGGTAGTGACTCTGGCCGTTTGAAAACTTGAGTTGTTGCAGAGCTCCCACAGTAATCTTTCTCTTTCCTCCGCCTTCTGCATTCTCAGGTTGGTGTTTTCATTTTCCACTCTCTGGTTTTCTTCAGTTTCATTTGGTTTTTGTTTGTCTGGTTTTGTTTTGTTTCTCTGTCTTGTCTGGTCTGTTATCTTCTGGTTTTGCTGCCCGTTGGTGGGTCGGCTCTGCTCGAGGGTTGTTCGCCCTTTGTGAAGAAGTAGTCTGTTTGTAAAATATATAAATAGTTGTATAAATGTGTTTTTGCCTTGTCTGGTTTTCCTGCGGGCGTCGTCCCGCATTGTATACTCATGTATATATGTGTATAGCTGTGTATAACCTCTATATATCTCCTTGTTGCTATGTATATATCCCTCGGCTCCATGTATATCCTTCCAGGTGGCTTGACAAGCTGGTCGAGTCGCCTCTATTTCTGGTTTTCTGCCTCCGAACTCGCTTCGGGGTAGAAAACCACCTGTTTAAAACTCGGCTCTTGGCTAGTTTCAAACAGGCAATTTTCTCTCTCCTCCATGAAGTCTGTTAGTACCTCATTTATGTACCATGCGCATAATCAATTCCAGCAAAGTGTCTTTCCCTTTTCACGCGTTCAGACAGTTGGCTACGCTGTCATCGCCATCACTTCTATTTAATACCTCCACACATGGCGCCCACGTGGGCTTGATGACTTGGCTTTTTTTTTACACGTCCTCACCAACGGTCACTTCTCTGAGCCTCAGGCCTCTTACCACCATCTATCCTATGTATTTTCTAAGCGTGATAAAATTCCCCAGACCTGGAGGTGTAATGAAGATTTTAAGTTTACGATATGTTTTTCTTTTCGGTTACCTTTGCATGATACTAACTTTTCAGGAAGGCAAACACCGTAGTGGTGAGATATTCGGACCTCAAAATGATTACTTTGATAAACATGTTCTGACGGTCACTTTGCCTTGTAGGTTCCCGGAGCTCAGCTTCCAAACATGTCTGAGGCATCTGCGTCATCTCCGCCCGGAAGTTCAGAGCTACCAACTGCAACAAAGACCAGGGCAGCCATAAAATCCAAGATGGAGAAGGCCCTGAAAAATCTTCCCCTCACCATGAAGTTAGTACAGGATAATGTTATTGTGGGCTCAAAGATTGAGTCCAAGGTAAAACTAATGACCGACACCAATGTCGGAACTTGGGCAGAAATGCAGGCCTTGGTTAAGGTAATGCATATCCAGCGACAGGCTGGAGACCAACTAGCAATCAACGTCGGGGGCTTCGGAATCCTCAGGGCAGCTTGCTTCCCATGCTCCGTGCAATCTCCGGAGCTTATCTTAACACTGGCTTCCAACTACAACTCTTCCATCCAGGTCGTCATGCTCGTAGATACAGAACCCACAAGATACCCCACTCCACTGGTGTCCCTCGACCCAGTTACATTCCAGGCAAGCCTGGGTATCCCACAATTTGATAGGGCTACGATGGTTACAAGGACTGATGCCTTGACCCAGTTTACACAACTGGAGGATGTTGCCTGGGTATATATGAATACCCACTGGCTTAAGGCCCCAAAGAGGGACCTGAAGAGAATGAAGATAGAGATTCCCTGCTCTGAGTTCAAGGAGAGCATCCAAATGGGAATGATAACATTAGCCCGGGTCTTTGGGAAACCCTCCATCCAAAAGTTTTCCAAATGGATGTACTATTTCCTCCTCGGCATCTCCACCAAAGGAAAATTCTTTGACTGGGCAACAATAATCTCCAACCACGTCGACTCCCAGTTCCAGTAGTTGAACCAGAAAAAAGAAGTTCTATATGTCTTCTTATGTTTTCTGGGCCCTGGCGCAGCAGAGGCCCCATTCCAACGGCCTACTTACTAATGGCGTACTCGAGGTTGGCCCAAGAAAAAAAGCACCGTGGGACCATTTCCCACAGATTCAATGGGAGGCCAGCTTCCCCGGTTTTTGCTGAGCAAATGACACATTCATTTACTACCATCTGCTTACACCCACCCGGGATGCTGGATACCGCCTGTCTACTGAGGTGATGAAGTTGGTCCATAGTTATGGACACTATTATATTCAGTTCTAGCAGCATACATACATTAGGGTCGTCGGCTTCTCTGGGAAACCCTACTTGTTACCTAGACATTGTGGGGACAAGATCGTGCTGCTGGAACATTGCAGGCAGATTATGGAGGTGCATGTCTTCTTTGCCCTCAAGAAGATCCTGAAGATCCTATTCCCAATCACTTGCGGGAACTACACATGCAGTCTAGCCACCGCAAAGGAGGCAGATAATGAGCTGAAAAGTTATAACTTACAAGAATTTTATCTAGCGCGAAATTTTTTTGATTCACATGGCAAAATTGCAGCGGCAATGCCCCGGGCTTCAAAGCCTCATCACATACACATGAAGGACTTCTAGGTAGACTGCCAGGATGATGTGGATGTGAGGAGCCGGCACTATATCAGAATGACAGCCGGCATGATGCATAAATTAAAGCTTCGGAAGTTTCCGACAGACTTCTCAGACGCCGCCCCTACCATCGATCCCCAGTACAAGGAAAAGGGGATCGACAAGAAGGCCCTCCCACCAATAAACTGGGCCGCCCAAGAAGAGCCCATGATTGAAGACTTCACTCGAGAGGTGGTCGAGAGAAGCCACACCTATTTCAAGAAGGTGTGCCCCAAGAGCACCCGTCGAGCAGCCCAGCCGGCATAAAAGTTAACTCCGCCACCGGTACCTAAAATGACCCCGGGGGTCGGGAATTCTTCGCAGGGCGCAGATAAGGGAAAAAGAAGAGCTACAACCCCTTTTGCGCAAGAATTCCCCATCATAAAACAAATAAAATAGTCAGTGGCGGCCTCCCAACAAATGAGGGAGCAATTGATAACGAAGCTGGCCACCCCGCCGCTCATGACCGAGCCACTTCGTCCTCCTTCCTCCCCGTCATTGGAAGCCTTAATGGTCAAGGTGACGAGGGTGGATCCACTGGAAGCAGCAGCAATAAGAGATGCAGGACCTCCTCTGTTTACTTGGAGGAAGAAAAAGCTCAGCAAAAATCCTAAGGCAAAAATAGCGCCGGAGGCATCCCTCCCCCGAGAAGTAGAGATCCTTTCTTCCAGTTCCCCGGAACTGGAGAAAGAAATAGAGCCCATAGAGGTCCCGGCCAGTCCCCCTCTGGAAGAAGAATTTGATGTATTTGCGGCTGATGAATTTGGTAACTTGCAGGGGGACGATGCACAAGCAGAGGCAGAAGTCCCGGGGGAAGAACAAGAGGCTGCAAAGCAAGATATGGAATAAGAGCCTGCACAGGAACAGGAGCAGCAAGCAGAAGAAAAGGAGCCAGAACTGGAAATTATCTCTGGGGCTCAAGCAATACAAGGTCTGGGAGTGGACCAACAAAAGCCAGGTGAACAAATGGCATCAGCTGGGGAAACCGGACCTTCGGGAATAACCGTAACCCCCGCCACCATGTTCCAAGTTCCACTCCCGGGATCCTCTTTTGGGCAGGTGATCACAGCGGCCCAAACTCTAAATCTTGGCCCAACACCTCCCCCACTGCCAACAGAGAAAGGGGCCCTGGAAGAAGAAGAACAAAGAGGACAAGAAGAAGAAGAGCAGCTTGAAGAAGAAATCCCCGAAGAAGCCTACCAAGGTCCAGACCCAGCAATAGATATACAAGACAAGGCTGAGGAGATGGAGATCAAAGAAAATGTTGTTGTAGAAAAGGATGGGGCATGGAGAGGAACGGATGAGGTCCACACCACTGAAGAACAATAGCCACCAGATAATAGAAAAGAATCAGGAGAACAAACTCTGGTAGGAAGGCCACCCCTACCACCTCAATGGCTGATAAAGAGCTGAAAAAGAAAAGCTCAGTCCGCTCTGGTGATTCCTCTCTCCCTGGCCGAAATGATGGCCCAAGTTCAGGCCCCGCCAAAAGAAAAGAAAGCCTGGATATTTCACACTCTTCAAACTAAGCCGGGCGGAGAAACAGTTTCCGTTATGGCAACACCTCCCCTAAATGTCAATGAAGCAACCGCGGATCCCGCAGACTACAATGTTGCAGAGGTGTCTCTAGGAAAAAGGGGAAAGAAAGGTGAGGTAGACTTGATAAAGGAGGCAACAAGGGCAGTGGAAGCCCGATATGAGAAAGAGGCCTAGAGGCTCAAGGCTGAGAAAGAAAAGAATGCAAACCTTATGGGTTTTCTTACTGAGCTGGCTCGACCCATCAATACCGTTCCTCCAGAGACCTCCACATCAGAAGAACTACCGTAGAGTGACATATATTTCCTGTGAGTAATGAAAAAGAAAGCCCAAGCAGTGGATGAATGGGTCACCCTGTAGATAGGAAACACTCGGCGTTTCCTGGCATCCACTCTCCCAGATCTATACATGGCCTAGAAAGTTATTCATCAGGTAGAAGCGCTTATTGAGCAGTGGGAGAGTGACGTCGAAAATTACCAAGCATGGAAGGTGGAGCTCGAAGAGCTCCTTGCCTTGGGAGAAGACATGATTTCTGAGTCTGAAATTCTGGGTGAAGAGTCATTTGATTTTGTAAGAACTCAGCACTCCAGAGTTGACCTCACATTGGAGGTAACCAAGCAACTGGTAGAGTCCTTGCAAGAGAAGGTAAATACTGTAAAATATTCTTTTATTTTATATAAGTCTTTTGTAATAAAGGCTTTCGGGGCTGATCCCCTTAGCACGGATACATATACCCCCGAAGATTCAGTTTTGGGGAGTTTTGATGAAATGATGAAGTCCCGATATCAATCCCCGGAGGGGATAGATGGGGCCCAGATGGCAAAATTAACCAGCATGATACTCAAAGGTGATGACGCAGCGAGGATGGCATATGATTTTAAGGAGAATGTTCCGGATCTCGGGGAACAAGTTGAAATGGCCAACCTTTGCAGGCAGAGTTGGTCGGTATCCTCAGAACCCGGTGACAACTTATGACTGTTGGTGGACCCGGTCAGCAAAACCCCGTCAACAGAAACTGGCGCTACAAGGAGGGCATGAACTCGTCCCCCTCCCAAGATTCTGATTTTACACCTCTTGAGGGTTCCCTGACTCATAATTTTAGCTGACAAGCCTTCAGCAGAATTGGGTCTTTCTCCCCAGCGAAATTTGAAAGAATCCTTAGATCTGCCCCGAATCTCGGGAGGTTTATCAAACTCGAGCCCCCTGCTCAAAAGAAACAAACCTCAAAAATCATACCAGCCACTATTGTCTGGGGATCTAGCATACCTCAAAATACCCAAGCTTCTCAGGCAATCCCAGGAACCAGTGCCCACACTACCCAACATATAGTTCCCCCAATGGCGACGTACTTCGGAAACACCGGGTCCCTAATGGGCACTTTTCCGGGTGCAACCAATGATTTACCCTCTCACCCAGAGAAGATCTTCCCACGATACGAGCACCTAGGATCATAAATCACAGAAGAACACTTACAGGCATATAAAGATGCCATGAACCAACACAGGATCTAACATGAAGATGTTGTGACCCGTATGTTCCCCTTGTCCCTAGGACAAAGCAAGTTGAACTGGTACCTTAACTTGCTTTCCAACTCCATAAACACTTGGTAGGATATGGAGGACGCCTTTCTGGCGGCCTTTCGTGTGCATGTGGACCCAGCCTGGTCCCACAGCCAGTTCATCTTCATCAAAAAGGAACCCAATGAACCTCTTGCAGCATTTAATCATAGGTTCCAGTGCACCCTGAAATGGTGCACGGCCCCTTTTATTCCCTCCCCGGAGGTAACCATACAGACCTACCTCAACGCGATGGACCCTTTCATTGCCACTCTCCTTTGGTGAACAACCGCCGTGGGCAGCCGGGACACCTTGGCAAAAGTCTACAACCTAGCCCTAGAGCTATCCCATGGTCTCAACAAATCCCTAGGCAGGATTGGGCAGAACACGCCTTTCAACATGGTCCCCAGTGGAACTGCATATGTCAGGGGATACAACCCCAATCTGGTAATAGGTGCCCCTTTGATAGCAATGAATCCCCCGCCACCCTTGATAGACCAGCAGGCATGGTACGTTTACCCATCACAGACTCAAGCGGTGCTGGGTCTAGAAGTCTTCCCTTGGAATCAATCGCAGCAGACACAACCATCTGGAGTGCCCTTCTTCCAGTCGTCCACGACTGGAGGATTGCCACCCTCGACTCTGGCTAATACTACTGCCTTCTTGGGAAGCCAACAACAACCACAGTAGTCACATTGCGACACTAACACTCAGTTGACCACCGAGGTCGAATCCCTCCGGCGAATGTTGTCCACCTTGACCATGGACATGGGCCAACTGAAGGCGGGGTCCTACGTGCCCTAGAATTCAAATTCCCAGAGGGGAAACATTTTCTCCGGCCAATGAAACAACAATGCCAAAGGGAGAAACTTCAACAACAAGCCTAGGCCCAATCAGCAGCAATGGAATAATAACACGAACACTGGAGGCCCGCCTCCGAACCAAAATGCCAACCAAAATGGTGCTGGACCATCACATTTTACACTAGTCGTAGACTTCTATCCCATGACTAATTGGTGTAGATTACACGACACTGGTTCTCACAACGAGGTAAATTGTGCCACTTTGGAGAAGGTCATCATGATCTCCCAGCTGGACAGGTAGCAGTCGCACGATACTACCCCTCTAGAGCCTCCTGTCCAGGAAAAAACCCACAGTACCTTCACCTGTGACACCATCCTCTTCGGGACTTTCGGGGAAGATGAAGAAAAATCTGAATTGTAGGGATTCTTTGATGAATCTATCCCGCCCTTCGAGGCCAACACTTTTACTAACCCACGGACTCCATACAATACTCGAAGTCAGGTTGGTAAAGGACCATTTTACACACTTGTGCCCCTATCAAAGATAGTCCTCCTCCCTGGAACAACTCAACCGACCAATCCACTCCAAAAGGTCCTAGCTCTAATCAAGAAAAAGATCTCACGGAATAAAATCACCAGTTCCCGGGAGGAAGATTTGACATCACGAAGGCGTTAGAGCAGACCACTACCTCCATGACCTTGATGGAGGTTTTGTTGAACTGTCCCGAGTAGAAAAAGTCTCTTCTGAAGCTCTTAGAGAGCCCGAAAGTCATTAGCCGCCCACCCAAGACTGTCTCCTTTGAAGATGTTAATGAGGCTATCTTCCAGGAAAATAATGAGGATCCTCCCTTCCTACTAGGCCTGAATATCCATGGAAAAAATATACACAATTGCCTAATAGACTCCGGGGCTTTGGGTAATATCATGCCCTTGTCCATTTGTCAGAAACTCAGATTCCACCCCACCCCATCTAATGGCGCAGTGATCCAGCTGGATAAGACTGCTGTAAAAATGGTGGGGGAATTGAAGAACGTCCGGATACATCTTATCCAGAACCCCAGGATAGCCAGCACCATTGACATCCAAGTGGTGGACATCCCAGAGACTTACGAGATGTTATTAAGTCAGAATTGGTCTAAGTCCTTGAATGGATACTTTTCGACTGACTTCACCCACCTATGGCTTCCATGGAAGGGAGAATCAAATAAGATCTGAGTCGAAATTGAACCCCGGATGAAGTAGGCCCTTACCGAAGTTGGGAGGGTCAATGAGGTCTTTTTCTCTGAGACTTCCCTGGGGGTGTACAGACCTTTTGAAATTTTAACATTCAATTTCATCCCCGGAGAGGATCCCGCCGTGCTGCAAAGAGCCCAGGACCTAGAAGAAAAGATGATAGTTGAAGTCAACTCTCAAGGTACCACAGCAACCCTTGCCACACTCCTGTCCAGCACTTGCTGCCGAGTACACTACTAGAAACATTCAAAACTTGAGTGTGGGTCATGTCTTTCGATCGCCAATCGGCACCTTGATACCCTCCAAAACAAGCAACATGCAACTGATTCCCCGGGACCCAGTTTCCCTATGGGATGCACTCCTTTGGTGCCATCTCCCCGGGAATCCCAAATTCAAAAAACTCTGGAGGAAAATTCTACTTTTACGTCGGTAATCTGAGAAAGGGTCTCCAAGTCCCCCAGCAATAATCCAAAGAAGACTACCCTGCCCCAGCCCCAGATTGTAAACAATGACTTATGGACCCTTAAGTTCGATGGGTCCCGATCCAAACAAGGTTGTGGGGCTGGTGTAGAGTTAATCAACCCGCGAGGGAAGTCCTTCCTCACGTCCTACAGGCTATAGTTTAATTGTACAAACAATTTCACAGAGTACGAGACTTTGGTCCTTGGACTCTTATTTGTATTAAGGAAAGGTATCACCCGCCTCCGGGCTCTGGGTGATTCAGAGTTGATTGTTAAACAAGTCCGGAGTCAATATACATGTCATGATAAAAGGCTGGCCGCTTACCGCAACCGGGCTTGGAGCCTTATTGAATATTTTGATGCCTTCGGCATTGACCTTATTCTTCGGTGACGGAACTACGTCTCGGACGCCCTTGTCATTTCTGCCAGCACACTCGAGCCAATGGCTGGCTCACGGCTCCAGAGATTTTTAGTTGAGATGGTCCCTACCCCGTCCATCCTGGATAATGTCACCCACTTTCAGGTTTTTGAGGATGACCAGCATATCTTGGCTTTCATGGAAAATGTTGGTGTCTTTGAGGATCAGATAGTGGAGGAACGAGACCATGAAGATACTGGGCAGAGTGATGAAGATGATGGGATCATGGACTTTCCCACTAACACCATCCCAAAGGGGATGGTTACGCTGGAATGAATCTTTGACTTAGACCCTCGTGCCCATGAGAAGGTGTCATCCTCCCCTGAGGGAGGAAATTTTGAAAAGGTTAACATCGGCCAGTCCGGTGAAGAAAAGGTCATTCACATAGGTACCTCCTGCTCCCCTGAGGAAAGGGAGAAGATTCTCACGGTTCTCCGAGAATACATCGATGTAATTGCCTGGGGTTATGAAGACTTAAAGACATATGATACATCCATCATGACCCATACTATCCCACTGAAGCCTGATGCTAAGCCCTTCCGGCAAAAGAAAAGACCGGTCAACCCCCTGATAGAGCCTCTGATTTGTCAAGAGGTAGAAAAGCTGCTGTCAGCCTGGATAATCTTTCCAATCTGGAACACTACATGGGTTGCCAACTTGGTCCCTGTCAGGAAGAAAAATGGTGAGATCCGCCTTTGCGTGGATTTTCATAATTTGAACAAGGCATCTAAAAAGGATAATCACCCTCTCCCTTCGTTGGATGAGGTGTTGTAGATAGTAAATGGATCCCAGATGATGTCCTTCTTAGATGGATATTCAGGATACAACCAGGTTATGGTCAAATACGAAGACAGAGAGAAAACGGCGTTTACCACCAAGTGGGGAATGTTTACGTATAGGAGAATGCCCTTTGGTCTGATCAATGCAGGGGCCACATTTCAAAAGGCCATGGACATTTCATTCGAGGGCCTCATAAATCGGTGCATAATCATATATATGGATGATTTGACCATCTTTTCCCAGGACAGGAGTGATCATTCCGCTCACCTCGCTCAGATCTATGAGAGATGTCGCCGGTATGGAATATCCCTCAACCCCAAGAAGTGCATATTCGGTGTCACTGAGGGGAAGTTGCTTGGGCATATTGTCTCTGAAAGGGTATATCCATAGAATCTGATAGAGTCAAAGCATTGCTAAACTTACAGATGCCTGGCAGTGAGAAAGAGATGTGATCCTTCTTCGGAAAGATCAACTTCGTCTGGCGGTTCATTACGGGATTCGCAGAAATAGTCAAACCGCTCAATGAGATGATGAAGAAGGATACCAAGATTGAGTGGAGTCTGGAAGCAAAGCGAGCGTTCACCCAGATTAAACAGACAATAACGGAAGCACCTATCTTGGCTAGTCTGGACTACTCCCTTCCATTTTACATTTACTCGTTTGCTTCGCCACATTCTGTTGTGGCAGTGTTGACCCAAAAGGTTGAAGGGGAGGAACGACCAATAGCTTTCATGAGTTCCCCCTTTAAGAATGCCAAAGTCTGGTATTCAGCACAAGAAAAATAGGCCTTTGCTCTAGTTCGGGCCGTGAAAAAATTCCAACATTATATTCTCTAGAGCAAAGTACATGCTATCATTCTGGACCATGCCGTCAAATCCCTTTTGATGCAGAGTGAATTGGGCGAGAGACAGGGGAAGTGGATGGCCATTCTCCAAGAATATGACTTAGAAATGTAGCCCATGAAGATAGTCCGGGGCCAGGGACTAAGTCGAGCAATGGCAGAAGAGACTCCCCGCATAGAATGTCAGACTTACACGGTGGAGTCTATTACCCAAGATCCGTGGTATACCGATTTGGTATACTTGTTGCTAAATAATAAATGCCCGGAGGGGTTACCTCCCCACAAACGCCGCGCCCTGCGGATGAAAAGCGTCCACTTCATGATCAAAAATTTTACACTTTATCGCAGAAACTATGAGGGAATGTACCTCCGGTGCATCGACAAAAACCAGGCTGTGAGAGTGATAGATGAGTTCCACGGATAGTTTGGAACTGGGCATGGCTCAGCCGATGCCACTGCCCATCAGATCCTTCGGGCTGGATATTATTGGCCCTGTATATTCAAGGATGTTTACACTCACGTTAGAAAATGCCATACTTGTCAAACTACAGCGCATCATGAACGTAACCCGGCTATGCCTTTACAACGAGTCTATGAGGCCAGGCCATTTGCCCAATGGGCATTCGACTTCATCGGAGAAATCAACCCCAACTCGTCTGCCAACCATCGATACATCCTTACTGCTATGGATTACTGCACTCGGTGGTCTAAAGCTATACCTTGCAAAAACAACACAACAGACGTAGTTATCAAGTTCTTAGAAGAAAATATCGTCACAAGATTTGGAATGCCCTTTCCTTTGGTATGTGACAATGGTCCAACGTTTTCCTCAGCGTAGTTACTCGAATGGACCTACAATTGAAGGATCACTCTAAAGTTCTCTAGCAACTATTATCCCCAGGGAAATGGAGTTGCTGAATTGACAAACAAAAATTTACTTGTAGTGATCAAACATTTGTTAGAACAGAATCCCCGGGGTTGGCACCAAAATTTGAAATTCACCCTCTGGGCGGATCGCATTCGTGTTAAAGCCACCCTGGGAACATCCCCGTTCCATCTGGTTTATGGAAAGAACCCTGTATTCCCAGTCAATTTATAGATCCCAGTGTTACAGTTTATGCAGGAATTTAACAACAGGGACAACATCATGGAGGTTTGGCTCTTAAACCTGGTGCAGATGGAAGAACAGAGAGACGCAACCCTTGAGCATTTCGCGCGTCATCAAGCAGTGGTAAAAAGATGGTTTGACAGAAGAGCCCAATATAAGGCTTTTCTGATCTCGGATCTGGTCCTGTTGTGGGACAAGGCCCGGGCGAAGAAAGGAAAGCATACCAAGTTTCAGCGGCTCTGGCTCAGACCATACTTGATCTTAGAAATCTGCGGGGCAAACACTTACCGCCTTAACACCCTAACTGGAGAACCTGTCGCATTGCCCGTTAATGGACAGTTCGTCAAACACTACTTCAAGTAGGGTAAGTTTGTCCAAAGTTGTATTTTATGTAAAGCCTTCCGCTTATAAATATCTCTTTCGGGTGTCTCGTTGCGAGGTACCCTGTCTTGTAAATAGTCTTGCCGACTGTCCTCCGGGATAGTTCTCTTCTGCTTTTTGTTTTTCATTTTTAGTTTTCTTTCGGTCCCAGCGTTTTGTCCTGACTTGCAGGAATTAGAATGCTTCGCATAACTTTAGTTTCTGGTACAATGTCTACGGCATGGCCAACTTTAGAATCTGTCTTTAGCACGGTGGAGCTGGCCCGGTCTCCGGGGTTCGTTTCACAGGATATGGCACATTTTGAGGAATCTCCATTGGGCATTCTCTCTGGGAATCTGGCAATCAGTGAACAAAATAATAATATAAGGAACAAGTAATCGGACACACCAAAGATAGATCGGTTGTACTAATTAATTGACCCAGGTTTGAAACTTTAAGAGATTCTTTCCAGGTCCAGAGTTTTATCCCCTCTTCAAACAATCTAAATATAGGTGGATAGGTGAAAGAAGTAATGCCATTAAAATTAGCTAAGCTTAAGCTTAATGGTGAAAGAAGTACCACCTTCCCCACCCAGAAATGAACAAAATAACAAGAAAAAGGGCCAGATAGAACTCCGGTCTCCAGAGGAAACGAGCGAATGAACGACTGGTTCGATGTGATTAGTGCCTCTTCTCTATTCCTCCCAGAGGTCATCGGCTTGATTTCATTCCAAAGCACACACGACACCACTGATGAAGGACTACGGACTGACTCTTGCATGGTTGGATTCTCTCAGACATGTTGCTCTTCGCCTGTCAGACGCTCCGATGGGCGGCCTGTTCCAGTTTTGCTAACCAGAGATTCTATAGTTCTCAAATGCACTTAGGCATTTGTCCAAGATAGTCACCATTTGTTATGCCCTGCATCCCCATCCCTACATTTTGTGTGTAAAATGTTGGGTCCCCCTTTTTTTTTTTTTCATTCTGCTTGCGGCTTTGCCTTGTCTTTCTTTCCCTTTTTGTTTTCCTTCTCTGAGGTTTTCTTCCCCCAGTGTGGTGTTTCGTTCGTTCGGTTTTCATCTCCGGGACTCCGGTCCCGAAGGTTGTCCTTCGTTGGAGACCGAATTCTAGACTCTAGGATTCTCCGCCATGATGTTCTCAAGGATATTATCACGAGGAATCCCCAGGCCTGGAGTCCGGAGGTTTTGCTTGTCCGAAGATCGCCGGAAGGAGGAGGATTACCTTTTTACCATGGGTATAAATAGAGATTATCTGTCACTTTCACATTTACCGCGATTAAAATATTCAAGCACTTAGAGCGAATTAGAGAGCGATTTCAAAGTGATTAACAGAGCATTTGCAGAGAGTTTATAGTAATCAGCGCTTAACATTTTTAGTCGTTCTCAGGCAAGTGCAAGTGCTTCGTGGTAGTGACTCTGGCCGTTTGACAACTCGAGCTGTTGCAGAGCTCCCGCAGTAATCTTTCTCTTTCCTCCGCCTTCTGCGTTCTCAGGTTGGTGTTTCCATTTTTCGCTCTCTCATTTTCTTCGGTTTTGTTTGGTTTTTGTTTGTCTGGTTTTGTTTTGTTTCTCTGTCTTGTCTGGTCTATTGTCTCAACTCTGCCCGAGGGTTGTTCGCCCTTTGTGTAGAAGTAGTCTGTTTGTAAAATATATAAATAGTTGTATATATGTGTTTTTGCCTTGTCTGGTTTTCCCGCGGGCGTTGTCCCGCATTGTATACTCATGTATATATGTGTATAGTTGTGTATAACCTCTGTATATCTCCTTGTTGCTATGTATATATCTCTCAACTCCATGTATATCCTTCTAGGTGGCTTGACAAGCTGGTCGAGTCACCTCTGTTTCTGGTTTTCTGCCTTCGAACTCGCTTCGGGGCAGAAAACCACCTGTTTGAAACTCGGCTCTCGGCCGATTTCAAACAGGTGGTTTTCTCTCTCCTCCATGAAGTCTGTCAGAACCTCATTTATGTCCCATGCCCACAATCAATTCCAGCCAAGTGGCTTTCCCTTTTCGTGCGTTCAGACAGTTGGCTACGTCGTCATTGCCATCACTTCTATTTAATACCTCCGCACGTAGCGCCCACGTGGGCTTGATGACTTGGCTTTTTTTTACATGTCCTCACCAACGGTCACTTCTTCGGGCCTCGGGCCTCTTACCACCATCTATCCTATGTCTTTGCTAAGCATGATAAAATTCCCCAGACCCGGAGGTGTAATGAAGATTTTAAGTTTATGATATGTTTTGCTTTTCAGTTACCTTTGCATGATACTAACTTTTCAGGAAGGAAAACACCGCGATGGTGAGATATTTGGACCCCAAAATGATTACTTTGATAAACATGTTCTGACGGTCGATTTTCCTTGTAGGTTCCCGGAGCTCAGCTTCCAAACATGTCTAAGGCATCTGCGTCATCTCCGCCTGAAATTTTGAAGCTACCAACTGCAACAGAGACCAGGGCAGCCGTAAAATCCAAGATGGAGAAGGCCCTGGAAAAGCTTCCCCTCACCATGAAGTTAGTACAGGATAAAGTTATTGTGGGCTCAAAGATTGACTCCAAGGTAAAACTGATGACCGAAACCAATGTCAGAACTTGGGCATAAATGCAGGCCTTGGTAAAGGTAATGCATATCCAGCGACAGGCTGGAGACCAGCTAGCAATCAACATCGGGGGCTTCAGAATCCTTAGGGCAGCTTGCTTCCCATGCTCCATGCAATCTTTGGAGCTTATCTTAACACTGGCTGCCAACTACAACTCTTCCGTCTGGGCCGTCATGCTCGCAGCTGCAGAACCTACAGGATACCCCAGTCCACTGGTGTCCCTAGACCCAGTTACATTCTAGGCAGGCCTGGGTATCCCACAATTTGATAGGGCTACGGTGGTTACAAGGATCGATGCCTTGACCGAGTTTACACAACTGGAGGATGCTGCCTGGGTATATATGAATACCCACTGGCTTAAGGCCCCAAAGAGGGACCCAAAGAGAATGAAGATAGAGATTCCCTGCTCTAAATTCAAGGAGAGCATCCAAATGGGAATGATAGCATTAGCCCGGGTCTTTGGGCAACCCTCTGCCCAGGAGTTTACCAAATGGATGTATTATTTCCTCATCGGCATCTCCACCAAAGGAGAATTCTTCAACTGGGCGACAATAATCTCCAACCACGTCGACTCCCAGTTCCAGTAGTTGAACCGGAAGAAGAAGTTTTATATGTCTTCTTATGTTTTATGGGCCCTAGCGCAGTAGAGGCCCCATTCCAACGGCCTACAAACTGACAGCGTACTTGGGGTTGGCCTGGGACAAAAAGAACCATGGGACCATTTCCCACAGATTCAATGGGAGGCCAGCTTCCCCAGTTTTTGCTGAGTAAATGATGCGTTCGTTTACTACCATCTGCTTACACCCACCCGGAATGTCGGATACCGCCTGTCTACTGAGGTGATGAATTTGGTCCATAGTTATGGACACTATTATATTCAGTTCCAACAGCATACATACATTAGGGTCGTCGGCTTCTCCGGGAAACCCTACTTGTTACCCACACATTGTGGGGACAAGATCGTGCTGCTGGAATATTGCAAGCAGATTATGGAGGTGCATGCCTTCTTTGCCCTCAAGAAGATCCCAAACATCCCATTCCCATTCACCTGCAGGAACTACACATGCAGTCTGGCCGCTGCAAAGGAGGCAGATAATGAACTAAAAAGTTATAACTTATAAGAATTTTATCTTGCGCAAAAAAATTTTGATCCGCATGGCAAAATTGCAGCGGCAATGCCCCGGGCTTCAGAGCCCCATAACATACACATGGAGGACTTCTGGGCAGACTGCCAGGATGATATGGATGTGTGGAGATGGCACTATATCAGAATGATGACCGGCATGATGCATAAATTAAAGCTCTGAAAGTTTCTGGCAGACTTCTCAGACGCCGCCCCCACCATCGATCCCGAGTACAAGGAAAAGGGGATCGACAAGAAGGCCCTCCCACCAGTAAACTGGGCCGCCCAAGAAGAGCCCATGATTGAAGACTTCACTCGAGAGGTGGTCGAGAGAAGCCACGCCTATTTCAAGAAGGTGTGGCCCGAGAGCACCCGCCGAGCAGCCCAGCCGGCACAAAAGTTAACTCTGCTGCCGGTACCTAAAATCACCCCGGGGGCTTGGAATTCTTCGTAGGGGGAAGATAAGGGAAAAAGAATAGCTACAACCCCTTCTACGCAAGAAGTCCCCATCGTAGAACAAATAAAATAGTCGGTGGCGGCCTCCCAACAAATGAGGGAGTAATTGATAACGAAGCTGGCCACCCCGCCGCTCATGACCGGGCCACTTCGTCCTCCTTCCTCCCCATCATTGGCAGCCTTAATGGTCAAGGTGACGGGGGTGGATCTGCTAGAAGTAGCAACAATAAGAGATGCGTGACCTCCTCTGGTTACCTGGAGGAAGAAAAAGCTCAGTTAAAAGCCTAAGACAGAACCAGCGCCAGAGGCATCCCTCCCCCGAGAAGTAGAGATCCTTTCTTCCAGTTCCCTAGAACCGGAGAAAGAAACAGAGCCCGCAGAGGTCCCGGCCAGTCCCCCTCTAGAAGAAGAATTTGATGTATTTGTGGCCGATGAGTTCGGTAACTTGCAGGGGGACGATGCACAAGCAGAGGCAGAAGTCCCAGGGGAAGAACAAGAGGCTGCGGAGCAAGATATGGAACAAGAGCCTGCACAGGAACAGGAGCAGCAGGCAAAAGAAAAGGAGCCAGAACCAAAAATTATCTCTGGGGCTCAAGAAATACAAGGTCCGAGAGTGGACCAACAAAAGCCAGGTGAATAAATGGCATCAGTTGAGGGAACTGGACCTTCAGGAATAACTTTAACCCCAGCCACCACGTTCCAAGTTCCACTCCCGGGATCCTCTTTTGGGCAGGTGATCACAGCGGCCCAAACTCTAAATCTTGGCCCAACACCTCCCCTACAGCCAACAGAGGAAGGGGCTCTTGCAGAAGAAGAACAAAGAGGACAAGAATAAGTAGAGAAGCTCAAAGAAGAAATCCCCGAAGAAGCCTACCAAGGTCCAGACCCAGCAATAGATATACAGGACAAGGCTGAGGAGATGGAGATCAAAGAAAATGTTGCTGTAGAAAAGGATGGGGCAGGAGAGGAACGGATGAGGTCCATGCCACTGAAGAACAACAGCCACCAAATACTGGGAAAGAATTAGGAGAACAAACTCTGCCAGGAAGGCCACCCCTACCACCTCAATGGCTAATAGAGAGTAGAAAAAGAAAAGCTCAGTCTGCTCCGGTGATTCCTCTCTCCCTGGCCGAAATGATGGCCCAAGTTTAGGCCCCACCAAAAGCAAAGAAAGCCCAGACAGTTCACACTCTTCAAACTGAGCTGAGCGGAGAAACAGTTGTCGTTGTGGCAAAACCTCCCCGAGACGCCGATGAAGCAACCGCGGATCCTAGAGACTACAATGTTGCAGAGGTGTCCCTAGGAAAAAGGGGAAAGCAAGGTGAGGTAGACTTGCTAAAGGAGGCAACAAGGGCAATGGAAGCCCGATATGAGAAAGAGGCCCAGAGGCTCAAGGCTGAGAAGGAAAAGAATGCAAACCTTATGGGTTTGCTTACTGAGCTGGCCCGACCCATCAATACCACTCCTCCAGAGACCTCCGCATCAGAAGAACTACCGCAGAGTGACATAGATTCCCTATGAGTAATAAAAAAAAAATCCCAAGCAGTGGACAAATGGGTCACCATGCAGATAGGAAACACCCGGCATTTCCTGGCGTCCACTCTCCCAGATCTATACATAGCCTGGCAAGTTATTCATCAGGCGGAAGCGCTTATTGATCAGTGGGAGAGTGACATCAAAAATTACCAAGCATGGAAAGTGGAGCTCGAAGAGCTCCTTGCCTTGGGAGAAAACATGATTTCTGAGTCCGAAATTCTGGGTGAAGAGTCATTTGATTTTGTAAGAACTCAGCACTCCAGACTTGACCTCACATTGGAGGTAACCAAGCAACTGGTAGAGTCCTTGCAAGAGAAGGTAAATACTGTAAAATATTATTTTAATTTATACAAGTCTTTTGTAATAAAGGCTTCCGGGGCTGATCCCCTTAGCACGGATACATATACCCCCGAAGATTCAGTTTTGATGAAATGATGAAGTCCCGGTATCAATCCCTGGAGGGGATAGATGGGGCCCAGATGGAAAAATTAACCAGCATGATACTCAAAGGTCATGACATGGCGAGGATGGCAGATGAGTTTAAGGAGAATGTTCTGGATCTCGGGGAACAAGTTGAAATGGCCAAGCACAGAAGGGCCAGCCTAAAAGATATAGATGAAGATGGCATTTCCCGCCTCCTCCAAGCCTTCAACAATAATAAGCAACCTTGAGCTTTCTTCGGAGGTCGGGGGGAACTCAAGTGTTTGGCATTCTTTATTCTTTAGGGACATAAGTTCCCAGATCCCAGAGTCCCGGATCTAAAATTTTGTATTCTTTAAAGTTATTTGTGTCCCGGTCCCCGAGGCTGACTGATCACTTTCAAAAGTGGTTAATAAAGGCTATCAGAAGGTAGTTGACCACATCAAGGGGCATTGGCTCGGCATTTGTTTTTCTAACAGGGTGGTCTTCTCGAGACGCCACTCAAAGGTGCATCTGGCACATTGGAGACAGGGCGCCACATTTTCCATTTATGAGGCATGTAACCTCGGTCCCCGAGGGACCTACTTCCTTCTTTCTCCTTTCTAGCTCTCTTCTCAAGATCGATTCTTCTGATGTATATTCTTGTCTTATTCTTCTGACATGACAGACCTATTCTTTCTCCAAGTCTTTTGTAGGGTGGCGCAGGTAGTACCGGGCCCCAGATATTGTATTTTATTGGAACATGATGTAAATAGGGTTAGGGTTAGAAGAGAGTTGTATAAATAAGCAGATCGGCCCATTTCCAAGGGTCGGTGAAATTGATGATTTTGTTGTCCATGATAATAGCAAAGGAATTTCTCATTTTAGTTGCAGAGCTCAATGCTCCACTATTCTATTCTCAATAGTTAGATGCTCCCCTGGAGCCGCCATTGTATCACGCACCAGTGTTTGCTGGAAGCAACATTAATAAAGAAGGAAGAATTCTTGGCAATGATGTTGTTGGCATTCCTGCTTCTGAGTTAATGGTATTTCATGTTTTGATGTTCTTTATGTCTTTTACTCTGGTATGTTAAAGTAGATTAACGAACTCTTTACTCCCGCTACTGATAAAATGCTAGCTGATGGTTATGTGTTTCTTCGGTATTTAGTGTAGTTTATCAAAGTATTATTGATGTTCTGGATATTTCAACACGACTGTAGTTAGATGAAATGTTTCTAACCCTGCAGGATCTTTTTCACTTTATTTGCTAAGTATAGAATGCTTGGGGAAACCTTACTTTGATTGAATCTCCGGAGAAAATGAGTTGAAGAAACCAGCTATCCCCCTCGAAAATAGTCACTTCTCCTAACCGAGCCCCGCACCGTCGTGACCCGACACCCAGGTGCTTGAAGGCCCAGAGAATATAATTCTCCCGGACAACCTTTGCAGGCGGAGTTCGCCGGTATCCTCGGAACCCGGTGACAACTTATGACTGTTGGTGGACCCGGTCAGCAAAACCCCGTCAACAGGCTACACGACAATTCCATCCTAACCATGGAAACCTCTCCTAGCTATGGGTAGACTATGAGTGAAGAGGAATCTCTGGATTCCAGGCCGGTTCCTTTAAAATATGGTATATCACTTCTTGATTGACAACTAAGCTGGGAAAAAAGAGAAAAGAGGTTTGTAACTAAACTTGCATAATAGAAAGGCGATACACCAAGGATATTCAGACTCTTTTATGAAGTTTCAAACTGACTTGTACTTATCATATTCTGATGGATCT
>MU224845.1:1063631-1095545 GCA_018584345.1 Thuja plicata | reverse complement strand
TAGTCTTTCCATCCAAAGAAATAGATCCAACTCCAATAATAAGTTTAGGAGTATTGTCACCAAATCTGACAACACCACCATCATGTTTCTTCAAACTCATAAACTTATTCCTATCTCCAGTCATATGATGTGAACATCCACTGTCTATAACCCATTCAGATTTGTTTTCAACTCGAGATACTAGGGCTTTTTCCTCATGCATAGGTGCATCATCTTTAATAGAAATTAATCCAATCTCATTAAAGTTATCATCCTCATCATCAGATATTCCCTCACTACCATAATAACATTCCTTATCTTTTGATAACTTAGACTTGAAAAACTTAGGTTTGTTCTCTGGGATTCTTGTAGGACATGTAGATGCAAAATGACCAATCTTATTACATGAAAAATATTTCAAAGGTGATTTGCCTTCAAATTTACCCTTACCTCTCTTTTCTCTTCTAGCAATCAGTGCTACAACTTCATCTAGCTTTCTTTCTTCTTCTTGTATATGTTCCCATTCATCGACATAAGCTCCAAGTTCTTCTCTTAGATCGCTACTGCTTGCATTTCCAGATAAGGTCTTCTTGTTCTTGTGCACAGTTTCCTTGAATGCTGACTCTACCCTAGGTAAAGTGACTCCCAATTTTGTGGCTTTGAATGTAGTAGGCTTGCCTATCAACATCTCTTTGGTGAAGTTCGATGTCAAAGGTATGATCTCCTCTATAGCTTGTACTTTGGTTCTATATGCAGGTGTCAAAGATCTAAGAATCTTTTCAATTACTTCTTCCTTGTTGTAAGTACCTCCAGAGTTCCTAATACCAATAACTACCTCAGTAATTCTCTATGCATATGCTCTGACATTCTCATCTTCTCTCATCTTCAATGATTCCATCTTTGTTTTCCAATTCTACAACTTTGCTTGTTTTGTAAATTTGTGTCCAACATACAATGCTTCTAGTCTTGTCCAGATGTCATGTGCAGAGTCCAAATCCTTCACTTCAGTGAATTCTCCTTCAGATAGGGTGATGATCAGAGATTCCCTTGCAACCATATTGTAGGAAAATAGTTTATTTTCTTCTTCAGTAGCCTTGTCCAGCTCATCTTAATTTGTTATTGCTACATTCTTCTTTGTGATCATCCAATACTCAATTCCCAGACATAGAAAATGTGTTCTCATCTTGTTCTGCCAACTGTCAAAGTTTTCAGGATCAAACTTCAGACTATCCTTCCTATAGTAAGTCATCTTCAGGATCACCTCAAGCTGTCAAACTTTCTCTTTGAGGACCAGTAGCTCTGATACCAATTGTTAGGAATAACAATCCACAAGACAACTGAGAGGGGGGTGAATCAGTTGTGCAATATATTATTAAACTTTAAACTTTATGAACCATAACATCAAAAGTAAATAACACAGTAATTTCCAACACCATAACACAATTTTTTTTGTCGAGGAAACCCTATTAAAGGTAAAACCCCAGTGGGAATTAACACCCATAAAATAATGTACTAAGAGTATAGTATCCTTGTTAAAAGATATTAGGCCTGTTAGGAGCTTGTTATTACATTATAGTACACAGTCCTTGTTAGGAGACAGACCCTGTTAGGAGTCAATGAAGGTAGTAGGCTCACTTCCCAAAGAAGGTTAAAGCCACCCTCAAGGATTCACAATCTACATCAAGTGTATACAACAAATACACAATCCAGTGAACTATCTAATAGCAACTGTCTTTGCTTGGTCAGTTCCAATGAAGTACTAACTTTTCTCTCTATCCAGCAGTCAAGCTTCGCAGCTTCACAAATCTCTACTCTTTCCATTCTCTACCACACTTTTCACAAATGAAAATATCACTCATATATACCCTCTTACAATAACCCATTAGGTCGGCCAATTAAGCTTTCCTAATACACATTTAACTAGGTCAGCCAATTAAGGCTTCTCATCATACAAATAATTATATAGGCCCTTGCTAAGATACACACAGTACCTATAACAAGTATACAATATTTACAATTCATTACAAATACTTTCGGATCCGCAATCCATGCTCAGAATTAATTTCCACACATTACAAGTCTGAAGTTGGCTAGGAAATAAGTCTTCTCTAGAACACATGCCACGGTTGACGTCATCAGTACCCAAACAGAAATCAAACTCAACCCATTTCACTATCATATGTCGGTTGTCCATCAGTAAGCTCACAAGTTCTCAAACATCTTCCTCAGCAAGATATTCCCAAAACACAGAGACCTTCTCTGTCCAAAATCATAGTCACAGTCCAGAAAAACAATCTTTACTAAAACAATTGTAACATCCATGATATGAAACATAAAGTCAAGCGGCCTTAGATGTAAGGTCAAAACTTAGTCTTCTGCTTAAATCCTACTTCGCTCATTTTGGTTCATCTGTACAGTGCCTGTACACGCCTTCCAGTCAAGTAAATAGTCTATCTTCTTTCAAAGAAATATATGTTGACATCAGTGACAAAACATGAGTATCAACAACATGATCAATACCAAAAACTGATATCATCCAACACTAAAGAAGAAAGAACTTTATCTATTGATGACAGGAGAAATATTATTGAAAAATTGCAAGAGAAAGAATCTGAGATACAGAGACTTAGTGAACATCACCTTGATATCACCAATCAAATATTTCTTATGAGTCATGAGGCCAACCGAGTAAACATGGAACTTGCTGGAAAATTGGAAGTTATTGGTGAACTAAAAGAAGAAAGTGAGAAATTGAAGCATGAAGCATGAAGTGAAGATCAAACAACAACATAATGATATGATCAAGAATGGTGAAGATAGTACAAAAAGAATGGATGAATTTCTAAATGGACAAAGAAGACTCAACAACAATAGTGGTTTAGGGTATACCGAGCATAGAGAATCATCAAAACGAGATGATCAAAGGAATGTCTACACAAATCCAAGACCAAAGAAGCGTTCATGTAATCACTATGGAAAACCATGCCACACATAAAATGTTTGCAAGAGAAAAGCAAAAGGTATTCCTAATACTGCTTCTACATTCATAGGAAATTGTTATAATTGTAACAAGCATGGACACAAAGCGCATAAATGTAGATCTAAGTTGAACAAACCAAAAATGAAATCTTACATGGAAAAACATTATCCTACTTGAAACATGCATGGCCACACATTTCATGAATGCAGGAAAAAGATAAAGCAAGTTTGGAAACCTAAAGAACAAGAAAATGCATATCAACCTAGAAGAGTTGGTAATACATATGTTTGGGATTACAACACTTGGGTAAATTGCACAACATGTGGTAGATATGGACATATAGCTGCTAACTATATGAGGAAATGGATAAGAAGATCTAGAAACTTGACTAACCTTGGAATGGCATGCTTAGACTCTCATAAGGTCAGACACTTAAGTAAGGACTATAGAGACCGAGTGACAGAGTCAAGAACTTCTGCAAATGGAAATATTATTGGAGACATCAGGAGAATGAGAAATCAAATGTGGGGGAGAGCTTCAAACAATGATAATTCTAGACCAAGCACTATAGTTAGTGACACCTCATCCAATGGATCAGGTGATTCCACCACCCCCACCTAAGCAATACAAGTATGACTACACTCTACAAAATTGTATTTTACATGAGTTTATATATTCATTGAGATTATGCCAAATTAGCATGAATGAAGATGCATTATGGTATTGCATGTTATGTTTTGTAAATCTAGTCCGGTCAGTCAATATGAACTGAGCATAAACTGCACATTGATAAACATGTGGAAGAACAATTGAGTTGACACTATGTACTGAGCATTGTATACTCACTAAGCTGAAGACTTTGGTGTGTTGACTGAGCATCTCCTTTTTGTTGACCGAGTGGTAGGTGAAGCATTTAATTCATCACTTAGGGTATTTTTTTATAAAAAGGGCAACGTGAACTCGTTCGTTCACCTAGCATTAAAGAGAAAATTGTGAGTGAAGAACAGAGATTCAAAGCAACTACATTGCATAGAAATTCACAACACCTTCAAATCCACTCCAACAAATTTCAATCATTCACAATAAACATCCAATGAGTATCTAGACTTACCAAGTTAACAGGTTATTTATGAAGAAGCCCTAAATTAACAAACAATAGCATCTACTTCACAAACCTCAAAGATGAAGATGGCAAAGGACAATAAGGTCATTTTAATAAAGAAATCGACCTGTGAAGAACCTAACTACAAGTTCTTCCCTGAGTTTGCTGCTAAACCTGATGACAAGGGAGCATTTTCATGTATCCCACCTAGGGTTTTACTAGTTAAAGACATCCATGCATACATCCACTGCAAATTTGCAGATATTGGAGACTTTAAGCTTGAGGAATCTTATTAGAAGCTATGCAAGGATAGTAACCTAAAGGACGAGTACAAGCACATTGAAGTGAAAGGGTTAACCAATGCCCTACTATTCCCAAAAGAATTCAAAATTGAATGGATTCGCATTATGCTCAACCGAGTGTATGATGAAAAGATATGGTTAGATGAACCCAAGCCAATCACAAAGGATGTGATTCACGTAGTAACTGGATACCTGATAATTGAGAAGGAAAAATCCCTAAGACACCTTGGACGCCTCAAGATTGAAAAGCTAACTAGAGCCATGTGGGACAGAAGAGGTCTAAAAGTAAAATCAATAACTGGCCCTGAAATGAAATTTGGTGCGCATGTGATTGGATACAAAATATTTCAAGCAAGAATATTGAAAAGCATTGCTTATGGAGCAGTCGACGCTGCATACAAAATAGTGAAGAAAGGTGTGCAACTTGATCTAGCCGAGATGCTACTAAAACAACTAGAAGAAAACACGAGAACAATTAGATAAGACCGATCTAATACATGTAATTTTGGTTCCCTATTGATGTGCACATTCTTTTACTTTCAGAATTTCTTTCCTTCCATTGGTAATGTCACTTGGGACATGAACTGACCTATCACAACACAGATTAGTGATTAAATTAAATCACTAGGAGATAATTTCATACCACTATTGGATGCATACTTTACTACATTCAAGAATAGGATGTAGAAGAGGATGAGAATCCCTACACAGTTGGTTGAACAATACAAGGATGAGATATGCTTTGTAGTTGACACCGACACAACACTCATGAAACTTTCCAACCCAAGAATAACATGGTTACCACCATTAGACTATGAAATTAACATAGATCTGGATACAAGAGCTATTGAAGCCCTACTGAATGAATCAGTTGACAAATCTATAAGCAGATTTGGCACATATGAGGAAGCCAAGTCAAGAATTAAGACTGGTTTAGTAGTCAAGAAAATAGGAATGAAGAAAACACGAATGGTGAATACACTTACGAAGAAACTCTCGGTAATTGATGAAGAGTTGGAACAATCGGTAGACATCACCGAGGAACAAACACTCGTCAGTGAAGGAAAATGATTAAGTGATTTTGAGTCTACAGAATCATATGTAGAGCCACCAAATGCCAAGAAAACAAAAGTTATTAATGTAACAACTGCATCTAGGACAAGGAGAAAAACAAAAAAGGTAGACTCGCCACCATTAAATAAGGGCACTGTAAGAACATATCAGAAAAGAAAAGCCTCATTCGAGAAACCAACACTAAGACAATGAAAGAGATATGTAAGAAGAAGAGAAGACAAGGATAATATTGAAGAAGTTGAAAGAGAACAAAGAATCCAAGAAAAAAAGGCAAAAATACCAAAGACAATTGACAAAATTGTAGAGTCAATCATCAACACAGGCAGTATACAGCATCATAAGATTAGACAATGGGGAACTTTGTCTACCGAGGCTCAGAACAAAATAGAAGAGGCAATCATTAAGATGATGGTTGCTTACAAATATGTGCCTATAAAATTTGGCAATCATATTCCACAGGAGATACAAGACCAAATATAAGCTAGATGGACATATGCATTGCACAAGGAGAAACAAATGAGAGAGAGATCCCTAGTTACTTTCATGCCCAATTCAAAAATTGAAGAAATTGACTCAACAATGGAGCATGCAAAGAAATTTTCTGCAAAAATTAGAGCATACAAAGTATTGTAGAACAAATTAGAAGATATTGACATAGAGAGTAATAACATTTGGACTCAAATCTTTAATCCACGCGAGCTAGTATTAGCTATAACTGAGACTGCTCACACCGAGGAGAAGGAGGCCACACCGAGCCCTGACCACATTTTCATCAATGACACTGAGGATGTCAATCCTATTGACTTAACCACAGAAGCAAGTAAAGTCATGGATGATATTCCTGATATATTGAAATCATTAGGGGAAACACTAGTTACCATTGTACAAGATATCACTCAAGGGGATCCTGATGATGATGCAAAGGTTGATGAAGATGTCACTAATGCCACTGAGCAAATACATGAATAGGACACTACTGATGTTGCATAGGCACTTGTACTAGGTAATCTACCTTACTTGATTCAAGCAATCAATATAATGACTGAATCACAACAGACACCACCTGAGACTAAAGCATACATACCAATGAACAAATGTGATGAGAAAGGGGACAAGAAAAATACCAATAGAGAGGACAAACCGAGTGATGCACCCACTAAGGACAATGGAAAGTTAGACCAGGCTTCAAGTCAGGAAAAAGTTGAAGTAGAGACGTCTACAACCAAACAACAGGTACAGACTGAGCAACCTAGTCAAGGCATCACACCTCCCAAGAAATCAATGACAGAAATCGAGCAACAAAAGGCTCTTGCTATAATACCTCATTCCCCTACTACAAGAAACATTCAAAAAAAGGACAAGAAAAGTAAATCCCCCACCACACTCAATGAGATCATAGACATACCCGACTGTGATCCAAGAACACTTGATCCTGAGTCACTGAAAAGATATGGGGAACTATGCAAAATAAAATCACAACAGGACAAGCTCAGAATGGGACACAGAAATTCACAAGTCTTGGAAAAAACCAAGGAGATTCTATTGCTGGTAGTGCCTAACACCCAGATTCATCAAACTACACCCAGTATTGATCAACTTGTAGTTCTAACCGAGGCAATCGCACAACAGAATGTAGACGCCAAAAAGATCATTGAGGAACGAGCAGAAGAGAAGTATCACTACAAACTTACCTAGAAAATCAGCCAAGAAGTGATAGAGAATAAGGTGAAACTTTCTGAACTAGTAGCTAAATTAGAACTTGTTATTTCAGAATTAGTTACCTTAGTTCAAAAGTTGTGCACTCTAGAGCACTTCACTATTGAGCATAGTGAACAGATAGCTAAGATAAATGAAGATCTAAAATATAGTACACTAAGTCTTTCAACCGAGCCAAATGCATTCCAACTACATTATGAAAATATTGTTGAATCTAAACGGTTAAGACTTGAAATAAAAAAGGCAGAAAGAAAAATCAGAGATGAAGTAACTGAGCTACAGGTCATGTTACTACCAAATCTCACATTGTTGTTAACACACATGACTACGACAAAGACTCTAATTTCCACCCCAGAGATGTTAGTAACAAAAAGCATATATGACATGCATGCTCAAATCACTTTGGAGCAAATGACCCTAGAGCACTTGAAGGGGAAATGGGAAAAGCTGATGGCAGCCATTCAACAATCTCATTCACACATTTTTGACAAGCTATAAGTTCTACATCTTTGTCATTACTTTCAAAAAGGGGGAAACATTTATATACATTGTATCTACATACCGAGGCATGCACATAGGGGAAGTCATTGTAAAGGTAAAACACTTGGTGTATATACTATACATATCAATTTTTTATACTAATGCCAAAGGGGGAGATTGATAATCTATAAAGGATCAGAAGTTTTCATTAGTGTATAAGCAAATAGTTTTGGTCGGTCGGTCATGATCACCGAGTGACAACACTCACCAAGCGACAACATTCACCGAGCATAGTGATCACCAAGATGTTTTGAACATCGAGCAATAGTGCATTCACCGAGAAATATATCAACCGAAGACATCACTGAGCACCAGTACACAAAGACATCGCCGAGCACCAGTCTACACCGAGAGACAACATTTCACCAAAAAAAGCAGATCTCAACTACACATCAGCTAAAGCACTTTAATCTTTAAAATAGATTTTTGCTTAGCTCGATAACCATTTCTTATGGATCAAGAAAAGTGTTAATTATGGATGTAATTAGTTAACTGGTTGTATTCCTGCAAACTAGGAGACCAACGTCAAGTTGTAAACCTTTGATCTTAGAGTTTTTCAAGAAAAGTGTGAAACCTAATTAGGTCAAAATCTTGTATATATAGATGTAATAATCAATTAAGAATGAGATGATTGTAGCTGTCAAGGACATCTATGGATCAGACAAAAAGTTTCATGCACAAGGATAGATACAGAAGAATTCAGTTTATGAAGAACTACATTCAAGGCTACCGAGCATAATAGAGGTATTATCCATCACAATAAGATGATATATATTATGTGTACTTAATGGATATGTAATCAGAAATTTGAGATTGCAGCAATCAAATCATATATTTTGTTACTCTCTAACAATTATAGCAAACAGTAAAATCCTTTCACAAGGTGGACTTAATAGTCTTTTTGTAAATCTATTAACCGAGTGCACACATACATTGTGTTACTAAAATCTCCTAATCGAGTAGACTTAACAAGTCTGACATGTTACTCCTAACAGGGTAAGATCATAAGAAGTGATCACAACTTGTAGCCCTAATAGGAACCTTCCATTCTGTAGATAGTGAAGCTTTATGGGTTTCATCCCCAGTGTAGTTTTTACCTTCTAACAAGGGTTTTTGTATTATCAAATACTTGTGTCATGTGTAAATGAGTTTCATGAATGTTTCAATGTTTGTTTACATAAATTTACATTTATGCTATGATATTGCATGTATGAAGTAGAAAAGCTACAATGGTCGGTTATGCAAGTAATGAGGACTAAGGTTTAATTTGTAAATTTTTTTAAGGGTATTGATTCACCCCTCCCCTCTCAGTACACACCCTTCCATTATTCCAATAGTTAGTATCATAGGTTTGATAGATGTTTACCTTCACAAGTGTTGAATGGCTCATGAAGATGCTTGAAAATTGTCTTGATGTAGTCTTGATATTGAATCTAGGATAATAAGTGTTGGAAGTTTTTCATTGATGAAAGGAGAATGTTTTATTGAATCTAGGATAATAAGTGTTGGAAATTTTTCATTGATGAAAGGAGAATGTTTTAGTTATGTATGTTAGAATAACACAGAGGGGGGGGGTGAATCAGTGGCCTCAAAATATTCTAATAGATTAACCCAAAAAATTATTACCACAATTATAAGCCTCTAGTTATCTTCAGTCCTATAAGATGTATGCCTTGAAATAATCTCATCAAATAACTAATGCTCGGAGTTCACTGTTAAACCTTATTCTTAATCTTTACCGATTAGCAGTTTATCATTTCCGAAATACAATAAATAACTTAGTGTTTACCAATCAATCATGTTTTAGTAATGTGTAAAGCACAACATTAAAGTAATGACTCATAAACACATTTGACACAAATATTTTTAACGTGGAAACCCTGTTAGGGGAGAAACCACTTGGGATCGGTAACCCAAAATTCTCACTCTTCTAAAGTGAGCTCAGTGAAGAGCCAACAATGTTAAAGGTTATAAACACACTGTTAAGTGCGACATTGTTAGAGGATTGATCACTAACAATTAATCACTTGATATCTGGCATTTCAGTATTCTATCTTCATTAATTAACCTTTTGATACTCCTTGGGATGTATCTCAATATATAAAGGATTGTTAATTCCTGCTCGGCTAAGAGACTTTCTGATCCAATGTTTAAACTGAAATAGTATATGATCTATTCAAATAAACAACTTAGACTTGCAGATGTTTAGATATATTGTAAGCTCATAATACCTTTTTGATCAATGTTTCCTTTCAATACCTTTTTTGCACTTCTTTCTGCTCGGTGATGATGTGCTTCTCTTTTGCTCGGTGTCCACAGAAATCTTTATCTCTGTTCTTTAGCTTGATTGATTAGGACTATATGAATTATTTATTCACCAGTATTCTCTTCAGCATCTTCTTCTCTATTCATGCCTAATTCATAATGAATTAGCTTGTCTCTTTATAGACATAATTTCACCATTTCTAAGTCCTTTAATTGCTTATTCTCAACGTGATCCAAAATTCTCACCTTTCTTTCTTTAAAGCTTTACTTCAGTTTTATCCCGTAGATTTCTACTTGGCAATTGGAATGAAATAGGTTTAAAACTCTCGCTTATCTCTGCTTTTAATTGTCGATGAAAACAATGTGATCAACCAGTTAACTCCATATTTATCTCTTGTCAGCTAAGTATTCTGTCATTCCTAAAATTTAGTTTTTTTTGATGTTTATCTCCTTGTTAGATCGGTCTTTGACTTCAGTTATCCTCGGGAATCTCTATCTATCAAGGTTTTCTGTCCGTCAGGTAACAATGTGGTTATGCTCATCGGTAATGCTTGCTCGGGTTTCTTTCTTGGGTATCACTATGACTTTTCTCTTGGGGTTCTCTATCCATCGGGGTGCATTTTCTGTCGGTGTTTGTTGTCACTTAGTGCATACTAAAATTTTATGCATTATTGATATCATAACCTTGATCTTTCTGGTTCTTTGAAGTCTTTGACACTATGTATATAACCAATCAGATTATATCAAGTTGGCATCAATGACAATACAATACATTAACTGATTTAATGTCTTGCAATAACTTTCTGCAGCTTGGTGATCATCAACTTAACATCTTCAAACATTCAATCAGTTATGGCTCATCAATGTCATACTTGATGTCATTGATGACAACATATCTCTATCATCTTATTCTGTTATGACTCTTGGAAACTTGGTAATATAGTTGATACTATTTTGGTTTGCATGTCTCCACATGAACAAATCTAGAGATAAGATTTTTATAGAGTATTTTGATATATATGTTGCTTCGACATTCAATATTACAAAAGTTTTGGTGCTTCAATCAGATCATTATTTTGACTGGTAACTTTATTCCTCGTAAATATAACACGTGTTTAGCATGTCTATATTGCTTCGAGTGAGCATTTTTTTTTCTATGTTTTTGGGAAAAGGTTAAGGAATGGATGAAACATGTAATATAAAATTGATACTAGTATTTTTTGTGTTTTGGTTGACTAATAGAAGCAAAGCATGTGGTACACTTTGGATGTAATATGTAATGATTTACCTAGCCAACTTCTTTATTAAGTGTATTTCACCAACTTGGAATATGATTGGATTTCATATAAATATGTTTGGTATGCCTTATTTAAGGTGAAGATAACAAGAGAAGAGAACTTGCAAAGGACTATGAAGTGATATGTAACAAGAATAGATTTAAATTACTAAAGACTAGATGAAGTGTGTTAATTTTGTGTTTTGAGCTTCAAATAAATTGATTTGTGCATACATCAGATGTAATTGTAACAATTCATTTTTGTCTACTTACTCTACTCTAGGTAGTGATCTCTTCAGCGGCGAGCCTATACTTATTGGGCAGAAATCCCTCTCATAGTGAGAACTTGTAATATCTCATAACTAGTTATATAATATTGAGAGTTAATCCTCTTTGCAATTTTTCCCATTTTGATTTTCCATGATAAAAATCTAGTGTTCTTTTGTACATGTGATATTTATGTTTCATCTTATTTTTGTTTCTATGGATGGTAAAAATAATTTGAGAAGTATTAATTAAATTAGATTCAAGGGTTTTAGGGAATATTGATTCACCCCCCCCCCCCCTCTTTGTATTCTGACTTTTCAACAATTAATATCAAAGAGTGGTTCCTTTCTCTAGCCTAACTGCATAAGGGATATATTGAAGTTTGAACATATGACATCTAAAGAAAACATAGAAGAAAGTCACTTTGATGGAGAATTAGAAACCGCTCTTAAAGATCTTGAGAATGTGGAAAGTGAAAATAATGATCTAAAGGAAAACATCGAGGAAGCTAATGAATGTGTCAAAAAACTAAGGGGGGAATCAAAAAGTTCAAGGAAAAACATAGATAAGTCATCAAAGAGTTAAAGAAAGCAAACAAAACTATTGCAAATATGAGAATGCAAGTTGAAGCAAGCAAGAAAACTGAAGAATGATTGAACATATTAATCAAACACAAAATTGAGGTATGTACAAAGATGGAGCAAGAGATAACAAGTCTGAAGTCAAAAGGAAAATGCAAAGAAAGCTCTTTGAAACTTAGTGAAATAATGGTTGTACAAAAGAGCCCAAAATACAAATGAGGATTAGGATTTGAAGTAGATGAAAGCTCAAATCAAAAGTATGAAGATAAATGCAAAGTGGATTATACTAAAACCAAGCTAAATATTGATGAGGTAACAGAAGGAAAGCATCTCTAGAATCACAAGAACTCAACAATAAAACCTCTAATCGGGTAACCAAATTCTCAAATGTGCCCTTCTTTTAATGGTTATTTCTGTAAAAAAAAATTGAACATAAGGTTGTAGAATGCATAAGCAAAATAAATCAAAAGGTTCAATGTTTTACATGTAAAGGATTGGGCCATAAGGCTAGTAATTGCAGAAGTCAAATTAATAGAAGAACAAACCCTTTTATGGATATCGTCAATTATGCAATGGATTTGGTCATAAATCTTATCAGTGTAGATATAGAGTAATGACACTTGGAACTAAGGATATATAAGCATCAAATACTTTAATTGTAATTTGGATGGAAACATTGTCAAGTACTACAGAAGTAGGAGTTTGAAACAAGACACGCCAGCAATAATGAATGAACCTATGAAGAAAGTTGATATATAAGAAGTAAGAAATGAACTGAAGAGCATCTAGAAGAAGAAAGAAGTGGATACAAAAAATAATGCTACTGCACCTAACTTTGGTGCAGATACTTCCTCTAGAAACTAATTTAGATTTCTTTGGTTTAGGGGGAGCTATATTGGAAATCATTTTCCCCTTCCAAAGAAACTTGTGTTATTGTCACAACATAATGGTATGTATATGTTTGAACTATCAATGAAAATTGTGATAGAGAATATTGACTTGTGGAAGTTCATGCAATACTAAAAGATAATTGTGTACTTAGAAGAAATATTTTTGATAGTTTTTTTTATTATGCGATAGTTCGGGCAAAAAAAAACACTAAGTATATACGCAAGAATACATAGAAAATTTTATAACTATCATTATCATGCCCGTGTCTTAGAAAATTACGAGGAGCGGAAGGAAAGTTGAAGTTAAAGCTACGATCAACTATGACAAGGTATTTTAAATTTTTGTGTATTCAGTTAAACTTTTGTGTTGTGAAGATGAGTCTTGTCTAAAATTTGAAAATTTGATGAAAGGGTCAGTGAGGGATTCTTTGGTTGGTGCATTTGTACATTACCTGCTAGGTTTGTATGTGTGGAAGACATCTACAAGTTTATTTAACTTCAATTTGATTAGTATGAAAATGAGAAGTTAAGAATTCTTGATGTTTCTCCTTCTAGAGGTGAACTATACATAATTTATGATCTAGGGCACAAAGGTTAAAATGCAGGGAGTGAATTTTTTATGGTTACCAATGAGGAATTAATCAAGATTACACTAAGAAGAATACATGGTGATTACATTTGGCTGGAGAAACCTTATCAGGTAACAAAAGAAGCTATAAAGGAGATGATAGGTCTTTTCTCAAATATATCCATACCAATATTGAAATCAATTAAAAACAAGGAAGTTGGAGCTTTGACCAATGTAACAGAAGACTAAAGGGCTTTATAAATTGACACAAATTGCCAATCTATTAGTAAGGTATGCAACTGTTGCCATTACTTACAAAATTTGTTTTTGGAGCAAGGAAGGTTCCACATCCAACATTGTTGTGTATGTTACTCACCAAATGGTAAAGGAAGGAATAGACTATGAATTGTGTGAATAGTTAATAATACAAGTGTTGAACAATTTTATGTTTTACAAAGAATAAAGGATATATTTCTAGTAGATCTCTGGTTATTTGTATAGTATTTTACTTTTTAAAATCACTACCATTGAAGGATAATGTTGTATGAAATGAATATTTTCATATAGGGAAGCAAATATATCACTATTTGAATGGTTTGGACAAATAAGAGACTACATGCAAAAACTACTTCTTTGAACTCTAGAAGTACTTAACTTCAAGATATAGGTTCCCAGAAGATTGCATGGAAAAATAAAAGGATAGAATTACCTTTTTGGATGATATAGATCATTTCTTCGTGGAAGAAATTTTACCCAGGAAATACAAGCTAAGTGATTTTGGATATGAAATTATCGTGGAAGAATGTGTGTTAAATTTAGAGGAATTGTTCAAGTGTCATGTGGACTTAACATAAGATAAATTTAGAACTTTTGAAGTTGGAACATATGTTTTGGAATGCAGTGCTCCGAAAGGATTTGCCTCCAAAAAGAGAAGGCGGAGAAGATATTTTGAGGCCTCCTCTTTGTTCTTAAAGAAGAAGAATAAAATATAAAGAAAAGAGATGGTGATAATCATCAATGTCGATGAACCTGAACCTGCTAAGGTTGATGAAAAATAGAAAGAAATTCTGACTATACAAGAAGAAAAAACTAAGAAATAATCTGATGAATTTGATAAGAACCCATATGAGGTGAATAAAGTGTTAGAAAAACTTGGAGAACTTGATGGATTTAAAAGTATGGGTGATGTATATTTTTCAAGACCTTTGTATGACAAAGTTAGGATTTAAGAAGAATTGATCACTCATATACTCTAGAACAACATTGTTCATTGTGATATTGTAAGTATGATCCTAGATGTTCTATTTGAACATGTAAATTAACATTTATCCATGAAATATATGAAAGAAAAACTGCTGAAAAATCTAAATAAGAAATGTGACTCTACATAGGAGAGTTTGACTGATTGCATCAAGGAAATGAGGACTTGGGTTAGTGTTATTGCCAAATGTATAGATATTGTCTTAGATGGTCTATTTCAATTGAGAAACAAAAGGAGAAGATCTGATTCATTGAGTCTAATTAAACAAGTTGGCTTTATCTTTTGATATATTTTTAGATAAGGATGACACAAAGAGTAAAATGATCAATTCACAATAGTCAGAACTTATTCAGACACATCGACAACGAGATGATTATGTCAAATATTTCTATAAATTTAAGGAAATATTAGAAGTTGTATAGAATAAAATGGTGAGCAATGCTAAGAGATAGATCACTTACCAAGATTTTAAATAGATTGGAATACAAATCCACCCTTAAGAAAAATCTGATTAGAGCAACCAAAAGGAGAAAGGGTGCTAATTCAAGATCTATAACCAAGGGGGTTTTATATTACTAAGAGGATACACATGATATGATAAATTATGCAGGATAGATCTGATCTATGAAAGTGATAGCAAGGAGAAAGATGTAGGAACAAGTGCATTTAGAAACGAGAAGGAGAAGGTAGGACTTTGAATCTGAATGTGACTATTGTTGAACTCTCAGTTTTTTTTGTCACTTCAAGTCTGAAAGGAATGGACTTGTATCTTTCTACACCTGAAATCTCACTAAAAATGGTAGGGATAAGTCAACTTTTTGGGAACAAGTTGACTCTTTGGAAACAAGTTGACTAGTCGACTTGTTCCTTGCAAAAACTGCTGAAAATTTCTTGAATCACATATCTGCACCTGTTTTTCCCAGATCTAGAATTGCAGCTCTGCAACCTGTTCCTACACACAGAAAAAAGAGGAATAAATTTGTGGACAGGGGTTTGCCTTAGTCAAACCCCTGTTTAGGAATCAACCTTGAAATGAAATGAAATAAAGGAAAAGTGTGATGTCATGTAGCAGAGGCTAGATCTAGATAACGAATTATATCATACCTTTGTAGTGCAATTAATTCTTTAAATGTGATCAAGTATGTTGATGCAATATCTTTGACTAAACACAAAAATCCAAAAGGAAATAATTCAAGACAAAACCTCATAAAATAGATGTTGTAATTCGCCATAATATTTGATTGGGGAAGAGAGTGAAGAATGAATCTTAATGGATGAATGTGGATCTCCTTCCTTGATAGAAACTCCTTTTCTTGGCCTCCGATGGGGGACAAAAGCTATATCTAATGTAGGAGCATCTTGGGTTCATGGCAATCCCGTGTCAACCTAAAATATGTTTTCTTTTGAGCTAGGTAACTCGCTAGAGACTTTCAATAAACTGCTCGGTAACTATTCTGGAGTTCTCGGTTGGAGGCTCGGTTCACCGTCAGACTCGGTTACTATTCTTGGCTTGGTTTCATTGAATGGTATCGATGATTCAATGGTTTCTTGTTTCCTGTCTCATCGAGTTTTTTATCTTTTGTTGGATCTTCAGGTTGACATGTGCAGTTAATTTTGGTCGCGGTATTAATGTGGGATCTCTCATTGGGAGACATGTGGACCTAAATTAGGGTCATTACTTTCTACAATGTTGGATCTTTAGGATCTTTCGGGTTGACCTTTTCGGTAGCCTCTTATATAAATGTAATGTTTTGTTCATAGGTTTAGGGAGAAGATTGGTAGAGTGAATTTAGGAAGAAAGAAGCTTGAGATTATGGATCTCGCATGTATGAGGATTGTATCTGAATAGATTTTGAATGTATTGACAGTAATTGGGTAAGGCCTTACAACCCACTATGTATGAATTTTGGTGAAATAATATAAATTTTTTGTATTCCTTCTCTCCTTCTCTGTGTTTGAGCTTCCGATTTACGGTTCTGCAAGTAGGTTTGGTGTTTAGGTGTGCCTTTGGCCCCAAGTATTGTCCCTCCTTGTGTTAGATGGTATTAGAGCGAGGTAAGATCTAAGGTTCCTTCTTGTAAATCCTAGTAGGTTAATGTTGTGGGGTAGAATATTGCGACCTGACCTGCAATTGTAGAGGATTTCAAGATGGTTTGAGGGAAGCAAAATGCAGATCTGGGCTTAGCTGATATCTAAGATGAATTGCTGCTAGATTAGAATCTATTGAGATAGCCCAGTGCCAAGGAAGACATCTTAAGGATGTAAGTGATGATGAATCTGAAGAAGTGCAGGAGGAAGTCGCACCTGCACCTATAAGTAATCAAGGAGAAGAAATATTTCTGCAAGCTTTGACAAGTTTGAAGTCCACACCATAGTTTAATCCTCCTGAGTATAATAAAAAGTTGGATTCAGATGAATTGATAGATTGAATTACCAAGATGGAGAAATAATTTGTGTATGATAATATATCAGAGGAGAAAAAGATGAATATTGCCAGTACAAAATTGAAAGGTCACGCATCCTTGTGGTGGGAGCATCTGTAATTGGACCAAAAGAAGAAAGGTAAAGACAAAATCAAGGTATGGGATAAGATGGTAAATAAGTTTAAGGGCAAGTTTCTACCTTGTGATTATCAAATTAACCTAGTTAGGAGAATAAAAAGTTTGAAGCAAAAAGATAGTTCTATGAAGGATTACACTAGGGAATTTTACAGGTTAGATGTCATATCTAGACAAGCTAAAGATGAGGTGGAAAGAATTGCAAGGTACATGAATGGATTAAGGAGTTCTATTCAAGAAGAGATTAGTTTGGTAAAGATGGTTAATATTGAGGAGGCTTATTAGTTTGCCCTAAAAGCTGAGGAGAAATTGAATAAAAGACATGAGAAAAGACAAAGAGGAAGAGGTGGTAGATTCCCTAGAGGAAGAGGTAGATCTTATGGTGAAAATAGTAGGTCTGATCAGGACAAGACAAAGCAAGACAAAGACAAGACCGAGTGGAAAGGTGGAAATTCATTTAGAGGAAGAGGTAATTACTTCCGAGGTGGATATGGCAGAAGAGGATTCCAAGGAACTTGTTACAATTATGGAAAAGAGGGACATAGATCATTTGAGTGTACACATGCAAGCAAGAAGGTTGGTAGTAGCATAAATGCTTTGGTGCAAGAAGATAAAACAAATGAACCTGAGAAGGAAGGAAACCTAATGGTCAGAAGAATATTGTGGAGTGAAAATATTAAGCAAGATTCAGTAAGAAAGAGTTTGTTCAAGACAAGATGCAGAGTTATAGATAAATTTTGAAAAGTGATTATTGATAGTGGAAGTTCAGAGAATATGAAATCTGAGGAAATCGTTACAAAGTTGCAATTGGAAAGATTGAAGCACCTAAAGCCCTATCAAATTTCATGGATCAAGGATGAGCATACACTTATGGTAAGTGAACAATGTTTTGCGAATCTGAAAATTTGAAAGTATTACGATAAGGTGTTGTGTGATATTATGCCTATGGATTGTTGTCATATTTTTTTGGGTAGACCTTGGCAATATGATAGACATGCTATACATGATGGAAGATTGAATAGATATACTATTTGGGTTGATGTCAAGAGGAAAATCTTGCTACCTTTGGTTGAAGAATCTACTTGTGAGATATGTACACCTATGAATGTTTGTTTGATGGAAGATAGATAGTTTGTTAAGGATATGAAGGGAGATGATGTATGTTATGCTTTGATTCCTAACAAACCAAGTGAGAAAATAGAAGATAAAGCTCTTGAAGAGGTTGAGAAGTTGCTCACCGAGTATAAGGAGATCATTTTAGACAATGTACATGATGGTTTTCCACCAATAAGAAATATTAGTCATTGTATAGATCTAATTCCTAGAGCTATTTTTCCGAACAAGGCACCACACCGATTGACACCAACCCAGAATGAGGAACTCAACCAAAAAGTTCATGAGTTGTTGTAGAAGGGTTTGATAAGAGAAATTTTGAGTCTGTGTGCACTACCAGTTATGTTGGCACCTAAGAAGAATTGAGAATGGTGAATGTGTACTGATTCAAGAGCTATAAGCAAGATAATAGTTAAGTATTGGTTTCCTATACCGAGAATGGATGATATAGCAGATTGTTTGAGTGAAGGAAAACATTTTACCAAGACTGATTTGAAGAGTTGATATCATCATATTAGAATTAGTTAAGGTGATGAATAGAAGACTACTTTCAGGATAGAAGAAGGTTTGTATGAATGGTTGGTTATGACTTTTGGTTTGACTAATGCACAGAGTAATTTTATGAGGTTAATGAATGAGGTTCTAAAGAAATTATTGAATAAATTTGTGCTTGTATACTTGGATGACATTATGATATTTAGTAAGACCAGAGAAGATCATTTGTTGCACATGAGACATGTATTGTAGAGATTGAAAGAGGAAAAGATGTTGATTAATTTGAAAAAGTTTTCCTTCATGAAAGAAGAACTTGTGCATTTAGGATTTTTTATTTCAGATGATGGTTTGAAGATGGATCCTAAAAAGGTTGAAGTTATATTTGATTTTCCTACACCTAAGAATGTCGGTGAGGTAAGATAATTTCATGGATTAGCAAGTTTTTACCAAAAATATATCAAAAATTTTAGTTCGATTTGCAATGCTATGACTAAGACAATGAGAGGAGATAAGAGAGAATTCAAGTGGACACATGGAGATACTAAGAGTTTTGAAACTTTAAAACTGAAGGTTATTGAATTGCATGTGTTAGCCTTACCTGATTTCAATAAGGTATTCCAAGTTGAATGTGATGCAAGTGGCAGTGCAATAGGAGTTGTGTTGAGTCAAGAAGGTAAACTTGTTGCTTTCTTTAGTAAGAATTTGAATGATGCCAAAAGGAAATATTATGTGTATGATCAAGAATTCTATGCTATTATGCAAGCCTTGAAGAAATGGATACATTATTTGATGTTGAGTGAATTTGTGTTGTATATTGATCATAAGGCTTCACAACATTTGGGTAGTTAGAATAAGTTGAACCAGAGACATATGAAATGGGTTGAGTATTTGCAGAATTTTACATTTGTGATAAAGCATAAGAGTGGAGTATCCAATAGAGTTGTTGATGCATTGAGTAGAAGATCTTTGTTGACTGAAATGAGAATTAAGGTTCTTGGTTTTAATGATATGAAGAATTTGTATGAAACTGACCCTGATTTTTTTGAGCCATGGAGAATGTGAAGAGAACCTATTCCAGATCAACCGAGTAGGTTTCAAGACTATTTCATTCAAGAAGATATTTTGTTTAAAGGAATTCAGTTATGTATACTGAGAGGATCAATGAGAACCAATTTGATAAAGGAGAAGCATAGTAGCGGTATGGATGGATATTCTAGCATTGATAAAACATCGAGTAAACTTAAGGAAAGGTATTTTTGGCCTCAGTTGTATAAGGATGTTCATAAATTTGTGAAGAGTTGTGAAGTTTTTCAAGTTGCAAAAGGAGTAAGTCAAAATACTAGATTATATACACTGATTTCTATTCTAGAGAAACCTTGGAGTGATATCTGCATGGATTTTTTTTCTTGGCTTACCGAGGACAACAAGAGGTAATGATTCCATATTTGTTTTTGTGGATAGATTTTCCAAGATAGTATATTCCATACCATGTAGGAAAACATCAGATGTAGTGCATATAGTAGATATTTTCTTCAAGGAGATTGCTAGATTGCATGTATTACCAAGGCGTATGATCTCTGACTGAGACAATAAGTTTGTTGGCTATTTTGGAAAACTCTTTGGAAGAATTTGGACACTGATTTGAAGTATAGTTCTACATTTCATCCACAAACTGATGGACAAAAAAAGGTTGCAAATAGAAGTTTGGGTAACCTGTTGAGATGCTTAGTTGGAGACAAGCCGAGTAATTGGGACTTGATGTTAGCATGAGATGAGTTTGCATATAATAATTTAGTTAATAGGAGTATTGGAAAGACACCTTTTCAGATTGTTACTAGCATACAACCGAAAGGTATATCAGAATTGAGAGATATTATTGGAGAAGAGAAGAGGAATGTTGAAGGAGAAGAATTTTCTGAGTTTATGAAGTCATTGCATGAGGAAGTGAAACATAAGTTGGATAAAAGTAATCATAAATACAAGGATAGTGCAGATAGATCAAGAAGACATAAGATTTTTAAGGTTGGAGATGAAGTGATGGTTCATTTGAAGAAAGGGAGATTTCCTGTTGGAATCTATGGTAAATTGAAGATTAAGAAATTTGGTCCTTGCAAGATATTGAGAAAGTTTGATAGTGGAAATGCTTATGAAGTAGAGTTACCTGATGACATGGACATATCACCTATATCCAATATTTCACATTTGTATGAGTATCATGAGCCTAACGAAGAAGTGACAGTTCCGAGTGATTATCCTAAGAAAAAGATAGAAGAAGTTTAACCAATTTTGGAATAAAGAAATCGCAGAAGCACAAGAGGAAAGGATTACATGGAATACTTGGTAAAGTGGAAGAGCAGGCCAATTGAAGACTCTTCATGGATTTCTCAATATGATTTGGATTCAGCTCAGATTGTACCTCACTCATGATTCAGAGAATCATTTCTTTTCAACCCCAGGTGTCTAATGCAAGCGCATCTTGGGTTCATGGCAATCCTATGTCAACCAAAACTATATTTTCTTTTGATCTCAATAACTTGCTAGAGAATTTTGGTAAACTACTTAGTAACTATTATGGAGTTATCGATTGAAGGCTCGGTTCACCATCAGACTCGATTACTATTATTGTCTTGGTTTCAACAAATGGTCTTGGTGGCTCGGTGATTTCCTATTTCTTGTCTAACTGAGTTTGTTTTCTTTTGTTGGATCTTCAGGCCGACATGTGCAGTTAATTTTGGTTGTGGTATTAATGTGGAATCTCTCATTGGGAAACATGTAGACCTAAGTCTTGGTCATTTCTTTCTCCAATGATGGATCTTTGGGATCTTTTGGGCCGACCTTTTTGGCAGCATCTTGTATAAATGTAATGTTCTTTTCATAGGGTTAGGGAGAAGATTGGTAGAGTGAATTTAGGAAGAAAGAAGCTTGAGATTATGGATCTTGCATGTATGAGGACTATATCTGAATATATTTTGAATGTATTAGCCATAACTGGGAAGGACTTACATCCCGACATGTATGAAGTTTTATGAAATAATATAAAGTTTATGTATTCCTTCTCTCCTTATCTGTGTTTGAGCTTATGAGTTGTGATTCTACAAGTAGGTTTGGTGTTTTAACGTGCCTTTGGCCCGAAGTACTATCCCTCCTTGTGTCAATATCTATGGAAGAAAGAACCTTGATTGCATGGAGATATGAATGCTTGATGTCTCTTGATGGCTTCCTTGAACTTGAATTATTGAAGTTGATTATAGCTTGCATATGATTATGTCTTACCAAATGAGGGGAGAAGAGGTCCTTTTATACTTAATTCCCTCCATTTGAGATGTAAATTTGATCTAGGGAAACCACAATTGAAAAACCTAGAAGAGGACCCCGTCATCAGACTTCGGGAAACATTTGGGCCCAAAATCCCAGGGACAAGTCGTCCAGTCGACTTGTTCCGTGCAAAATGGGCTCAAATTTCATGGGGATGTCAAGGAAGGTGAAAAGGAGTAGGGGGAGAAAATGCAGGTTGTTGCGGAATCAAAGTAGATCTTGAAAGTGAAAAATAAATGAATAGGTCCTAGGTGAGGAAATGAATTATGGGATTAGATGGAAAATGGAAAATCATGCCTAGAAGCAAGATCCAACCTCAATTCAAAGTAGGATTGAAGGAGGAGGACCCATATTCAAATTAAGGATGCATTTAAGTGTAATATGAGGTCTTGCCATAGAAAACACACTAAAGTAGGCACAAAATGGTCCCAAAATGAGCACAAATTAGGTGCTAATTTTTTAGGATGATACAGAAGCTAAATTAGATCACTTTCTCAAGTTATTGGAACAAGCAAGGGAAGAGAAATTGAGTTTATCAGAATTGGATGACCTAATTGGTGTTATTGATATGCTAGTACAATGTGATGGTGAGAGTTCAATGCTTCTAGCTACCAGAAATCATTTGAAAGCCTTCCATCCAAAACTCAAAAATAAATACAAGGAAAAATTCCTTCAAAGGTATTTGAATTTTTGTTATCTTTTTTATACCCTTTGTCCTTGATACAAAACAAGGAGAATAATAGAGAAAGGAGAATAATACTAAGGGGGAGTATAGTATAGTATAGTATAAGGAAGATATATGACAAAGTATTGAGATGAATATTGGTTTAAATGGGAGCTTTGTAGCTAATGCAAATTTTTTTGATAATTTTGATTTTTGTACTCCTTTTGATTTTGAATTTTTTAGCATGTTGTCATCAATGAAAAGGGGGATATTGTTGGAAGTTTTTCATTGATGAAAGGAGAATGGTGTAGTTATGTCATATTTGTTGTCATTGGTGTCAACATCTCTATTGTCTTACTCTATCATGACTCTTGCAAGCTTAGTTATGCATTTGATGTTGTTTTAGTATGCATGTCTCCAAATAAATAGATCTAGAGATAACATTTTAATAGAATATTTCGGTACAATTATTTCTTCTATATTCGATATTTCATGAGTTTTGGTGCTTTAGTCAAATCGCTATTCTGACTAGTAACTAGATATTTGTTAGTTACTACATTCCTTCGGAACATAACATGTGTTAAGCATGTCCACATTACTTCGTGTGGACATTTTTGGTTATATATTTTTGGGATAAGGTTAAGGAATGGATGAAATGTGTAATCTCAAATTGATACTAGTATTTGTTGTATTTTGGCTGACTTATAGAAGAAAATCTTGTGGTACACTCTAGATGTAACGTGTAATAATTTACCTAGCCGACTACTTGATGAAGCATATTTGGTCGACTTGGAATATGATTAGATTTCATATAAATTTGGTTGGTGTGCCTCATTCAATGTAAGGATGGTGAGAGAAGAGAAATTTGTAAGGATTATGAAGTGGTATGTAGTAGGAACATATGTGAATTATTGAAGAACATATGAAGTGTGTTAAGTTTGTGTTTTGAGCTTCAAAGGAATTGATTTGTGCATACATTAGATGCAATTATAACAATTTTTTTTGTCTACTTACTCTACTTTAGGTAGTGATCCCTTCAGAGATGAGCCTCTACTTATTGGGTAGTGATCCCTCCAATAGTGAGTCGAGCAATGAGCACTTTAGTATTTTATAACTAGTTATATAATATTGAGAGTTAACCCTCTTCGTGGTTTTTCCCATTTGGGTTTCAATTATAAAAATCTGGTGTTCTTTTGTACATGTTATATTTGTGTTTTAATTGATTATTTTCTGTTCTATGGATGGTAAAAATATTTTAAGGATAATTAAGTAAATTGGATCTAAGAGTTTTAGGGAATAGTGATTCACCCCCGCCCCCCTCAGTATTTTCATTGTTTGATAGGAAGAACATGAATGTCTGCATACACGATAGGATTTAAACATTACTTCATGTCTTCCATTCTTGATACTTGAATTGACTTGATTTACTCCTTGAATGATTGCTTACTTGGATCTTGATTTCCAACTGATTCATGGATCCCATAAAGAGGGAGGTAAATTTGCATTTATACTTCTCCAAACTATTTTGGAGCTCAAGATTCAAAGTTAGATTTACAATCTCACTTAAAATTGCAATACCAAACTCTAATTCAAATTTGAGCCCAAGTTAGTGTGACAAGGGTGATGGTGTCATAAAAATTGAATGCGAAGGAAACTAAGAGGGGGCGGTGAATCAATTGTCCAAAAAATTAGAAACTTAAAAACTTTTGATTTATTCTAGAAAAATTACTTTAAACTTTTAATTTTTGAAAGATGTGAACATGAAAAGCACTAAAACCATAAACACATAAAATACCATATTTGACTCGAAAACCTTGTTAAGGGAAAAACCATGGAGAAGATTATTCTCGTATATATGAATATCGGTTAAGGTGGTGTAGACACCTAAATTTGGTCAGGCAAATCAAACAAGGAAGGAAGTGAGCAAATCAAGCAAATTCTGAATTAATTGAATTATTAAAAGCCTTTAGATTAATTAAATCAAATAATTATGCAATTGAGATTAATTATTTAATTGCATAGGTAAAAATCAAATCATTTCCAACCCTTTCAAGGGTGCACATGGCTAAAGAAATTTAATTAAATCCCTTAATTTCCTCATCCATCTCATGGGATAAATTGGATCAACCAATGAGGATTGAGAATGGGAGCTCACATGGATCAAGCCAAAGTAATCCTCCATCACACATCTTGGAGTTGCATCTTGACCACTCATTTGGTCCCCCCATTTGAAACCACCATTTAAATGGCTCACCATTTGAAACCACCATTTAAATTATCTTAACCTTTGAGACAATTAATCCAACCAAGCCTTAACCATGGTTTAATCAACTCTACCCCCTACCCTTGTAAAATCCTTTAAATCAAAGTCATTTTTGTTGCATTTAGTAATATCACACACTCATGAAGCAAAGCATCATCACTATAGGAAAATAACATCAATTTCATAGCAATTGCATGTTAGGATTTGCATTTTAGTGAGCAATTAGAGTTAAATAAGCATAAATCTTTATCAATTCTCATTTTAGGATTGTCATTATGGATGCTTAAGCTGAGATCATGTTGTTTTCTTTCCTAATTAGAGAGCCATGAGATGCTCAATTGTTGATTTCAATTCAAATTAGCTAGTCTTTGTTAAATATTTGTTGAATTAATTGATATGATACTAATTTCATGAAGGTATAAAATTTTATATACACAAATGGTGCCCATTGTGGGGCTGGAAGCCTCAATCTAACAAAATTTGATCTTTAGAAGTTAAATTTGAAGTGTTTTGTGTTTCACATTTGAAATTTGTAGGTAAAATGTAACGCCTTTGCACAACGAAGCAACGTGCATAATGATTCTTTCATCTTCTCTCTTTAATTCTTTCAGCACTTCTAACAGTAAAGTGACGTGTATTGGGGTAAAGGTTCACGCATTTACACAGCAAAGCAACACGTAAAATTTAAAGTCTGACATCTTTGCACGACGAAGTGACGCATCTGAGGATTCTTCTAATGCTTATAATACTTCTTTTAGCGCATTTAATATTTTGTTAACGCATTTTAGTAGTTAATTAGCGCTTACACATGAATGAAGTAGCACTTACACATGAATGAAGTAGCACTTACACATGAATGAAGTAGTGCTTACACATAAATGAAGTAGCACTTACACATAAATGAAGTAGTGCTTACACACAAACAAAGTAGCGATTACAATAAATAAAATAGCACGTAGCACTGTGTTAAAAATTTACAGATTTACAAAAAACAACAAATTAAATGATAAATTCTTGCTGTTTTGCAGGTGTTAATCCATAGGAAGGCGGGTAAACCGTTAGTTTTGATGCTCCTATCTAAATCGCAAGTTCATCTTTGTTTTCACCACCTTGAGCATTTGTCTTTCAAATTTGGTTTTGTTTATCCTTAACTTTGCTTGAGTTGTGTTGGACTAACTTGTTGGACGAGAGGATGCTAAGGAGCTAGAACTCTAGCCACTAGGTGAGTGAGAAAAGAAAAAATAAACATCAAAAAAGCACCTAGCCTTTTCTAGCTTCGAGCAACGTAAGATCAAAATTGCTTTGTATTTGCTTAAATTGAGGCAAGTAAAAGTTGAAACGTAGCTAATTAGAAAGCTTATTATTGTTCATCAAAGGAGACATTAGGCCTATTCTCTCAACTTGTTAAGTTGATCAAAATGTCAAACATGTCGAATTTGGTGATAAAAAGAAAGGTTGTAAAGAACAAACATTAAAATAAACCTCCTTGTTTGTGGACACGAAGTGTTAGGTATATGCTCTTCACTCTTTGAGTGAATCAAAAAGCCAAAAGCACTTCAAAATCCCTTAGTTTAAGAGGTGGAATGAACAAATTGTTAATTGTGTTTGGAATTGTGAAAATAGTAGGGATATGCTCTTCACCTTTTTGGTGAATCAAATTCCCAAACCTATTTGAGCATTTCACTTTCTTTCTTTACATGAATATGCTAGGAAACTAGTGGGCCTGCCTCTCGAGATTTTCCTTATTAAGGACGGTGAGAGGGAATGACCCAAGTGGGATACAACCATTTTAGCCATGGTAATCCAACCCACTATAATAAAAATGCATTCATCTTAATGGGCTGAGTGACAGAAGGAATTAATAATCGAACCTCCTCTAGTAGTCCTTCGGGATTGTGCAAAATCGTGTTGTTATGTGTGTGGGAGGCCTCTATAATGGGGGATGAGACTTAAAACTTTTCGAACGGAATCTTGATTACAACCTAGTTAATTAGCAATGCCTACCTATTAAATCCATTTAAAAAACAAAATTGTCCTTAGGTAGATTGCTTAGAAGATTTGCATTTGAAAGACCCATAAAAATATTAGAGAACATACACTTTATGTATAGTTTAAGGGTTAAAAATTTTCTTTGTTGTGAGTGTTGTGGTTGATGTTTCATATTGCAAAAGGATTACGCTCATCTAAATCTAATCACACCTTAAAAATTTTAAAATTTAATCAAATGGTGATAAAGAAACAATAACACATTTCTATTCCGGAGGTAGTTTGACGTGTATAAGTAGAGAAATAATTCTTACCAACTGCAAAGTAGCACTTATAAATAGACATTTACTACCTCTTACCAGCAAAGTAGCGCGTATAAGCAAAATTTTACCACTTGTAAACCAAGAAGCAGTGCGCACAAAATTGTTTTATCGCTTACCAACTATCAAGTAGCGCACCTCAATAGTCAACTAACATGTTGTATTTTTCAGTGAGCGCGTACAACTCTTTAAAGCAGGGCATACAAGATTTTAAGTAGCACATACAGACTGAGACTCCCAAATAGTGACTATCCCCCAAGGTTTTTGGAAATTTGTAAAATCATATTTGAATACCCTTTTCAGAGTACTTCCTATCTAATGCAACATATTGGATCAAATCCTTATAAATTCAGGATGTCAAGAAATTTTCAAAGGATAAATCAATCAATTGAAAAATAGAAAGGAAATCATATCATGGATCTATTTGAAACACAAATAAATCCTATGGAAAACAAATATCAAAATTGTCATAGGCATCAAGATGAAGAAGTAACTAAAGAGGAAGTTGAGGAGGCATCCCAAGATCCCATGTTCCTCAAACTCATGGAAAACATTTTGAAGAGGGATAAAGAAATATATTTCTTAAACTTAGCTCGATTAGGAGTCAAGCTTCCTCATAATTAGTTCACACTTCTCTACATCACACTTCACACTAAACTTATGTAATCAAAGAGGCATATCCTCTTTCATACATCATCATCATCATAATCATACATACACATACTTTTACAACATTAACATAAATACACACATATGCCCCCATGCCACACTATCCCTAAATGGTTCATCCTCTATTTATATGAAGTTTACATTTACAAAATCTCTCAATGTTGGCCAGATAAGAACCAAACAAAATTTGAATTACATAGGCATTAAACATTTTTCATGTTGGGGAGGAATGAGAAGTGCACCACAACAAATGATAACCAAGACCAAAAATAGCATCATACATGTTACATATCTTCTTGCATACATTTAAGACAAGTAATTGAAGTGTAAAAACCCGAGGTCGGCCAAACCAAGAGTAGAAACACCATTGATCTTTGAAACCATGTATCTAAATCCTAGAATATCACACAAATTGAAATGAATGAAGCTAAGGATATTAATAACTCATTTCCAAAATCACACCATCATAAATCAGTATGTGAAGAAATGTGAAGTGTGCATTTTAAAGGTAGAATATTGTTAGTCACAGTCATACCAAGACAAATAATAATTTCATTGCACTACGCTCTGAACCATAAAATCTTGAATCTAACAACTCTAAAATATTTTCAAACATGAAAATATCACTAACAAATTTAAAATATAGATAATATGTAGAGAACAAATAATTTGCATCACTGCACAGAAAGAATATTGGCATTAATGCAATAGTGCGTTAACAACAATGACAACCATACCAAAATAACCATGCAAACAACCTAACTAAATCACTACTTATCCAAACTCACTCATTCTACTCAATACTACAAAAATATCCCCCTTTGTCATTGATGGCAACACATCAATGACGAAAGCATACTTTTCCTTTTGAACACCTTTCAAACATAATCTCACTCTCCTTCTTTGACATCAATGGAAAAGGTCAAAGATGCAAATCAATGACTCAATCTTCTCAACCCCTCGTGAGATATACAATTTAGCTCACAACAATGCTTCACTCCCCCTAAGAGGTAGCCATAATCATTAGTCCAGATCAAGGATATGCTTGAAGCTCACTGGACTAATGCATAACCATATGCATTTATCTCTAATAAGGAGGGTCAATCACCCCTAGCTTATCGTGAAGATATTCAAAAGTATCCTTAGAGAGCGCCTTTGTAAAAATACCATAAATTTGTTCTTTTGTAGGTACATACTCAAGCATTACCTCATTCTCTAAATTTTTTTCCCTTAGAAAGTGGCTCTGAATTAAAATGTATTTTTTCTTGAATGCAGTACCAAATTCTTTGAAATTTTTATCGCATTGGTATTGTCACATAATTTTGGTGTGTGGCGACTGATCATGCTATACTATACACTCTTTGCAATTCGTGGGGTTCAGGGCAACGCTCAAATTTTTTTTGGGTTAACTCGTCAAGCATTTCCCTAGGTTAACTCATCAAGCTTGGTTAACTCGTCAATTATTTCCCTAAGTTAACTTGTCAAGCTTTTTTAGGGTTAATAAGTTAACTGATATTGGTAAACCACCTAAAAGGCCAAATAATGGGTGGTGGTGTAATGTGAAAATGTCATACTGTAATTTTCTCTTCATTGGATAATAAAATTAAGTGGACGACTATTTCTCTAGTTGATGTAGTTCATATTGGGTGAACCACATTAAATCTTTATGTTATTGTATTTTTTGTCTTCTCTTAATTTATGTATTATCTTAATATTGTTTATTGCTCATATTTACCTAAACCATAACAATTGGTATCAGAGTGGTGTAAACTTCAATTATTTGGCAATAAATCTCAAATTCAAGTGGGAGAAATGGCAGAGGAAGACAAGCTCAAGGTTGATAAGTTCAACGACCAAAACTACCAACTAAGGAAGATAAAAATGGAAGATTATCTATATCAAAAGGATCTTTACCTACCATTGCATGGAAAAGAAAAGAAGGCATCAATTATGTCAGATGACCAATGAGAGGTTCTTGATAGGAAGGCACTAGGAGCAATAAAGTTGTGCCTAGCATCATTGATGATTTTCAATATAGCAAAAGAAACAACAATAGAAGGTCTAATGAAGGCATTGGACAAAATGTTTGAGAAACCCTCAGTCTCAAACAAGGTATATCTTATGAAATGTTTATTTAATATGAATATTCCAGAAGGTGGTTTTGTTACTGATCATTTAAACGAGTTTAACATGGTTACTAAGTAGCTAAGTTCTATAAAAGTAAATTTTTATGATGAGGTTAGGGCTTTGTTGATTTTATGCTCATTATCTAAAAGTTGTAATGACTTGGTCATGGTTGTAATTAACTCTATCTCTAGTTCAAACACTTTAAAGTTTGATGATGTTGTTGGTGTTATCCTTAGTGAGCAAATGCGACAGAAAAGAACAGGTGAGATATCAAGTAATGATTTGACTGTTGAGAAAAGGGGATGACAGGGGGAAAGAGAAAAGAGCCTAGGTAATCATGGGAAATCTAGGAAGGAAAGATCCAAATCTAAGGTAAATGTGAAGTGTTTTCATCTGAAGAAAGATTGTTGGTCTTGAAAGGAAAAACAAGGAGATGGGCAATAAGAAAATAAAAATGAAGCAAATGTAGCAGGTGATGTGTTACAAGATGCTTTGATCCTTTCTTTGGATATTATTATTGATTCTTGGTCTTAGATTTTGGGGCTTCTTTTCATGCCACACCCCATATACAATATTTTTTAGACTATGTTCAAGGTGATTTTGGACAAGTTTGATGCACCATGCGAAATTGTTAGAAAGGGCAACATACATATAAAATTACCAAATGGTAATCAATGGTTGTTGAAAGAGGTAACACATGTTCTTGATTTGAGAAGTAGTTTAATATCAGTAGGACAAATGTGAAGTGATGGTTGTACACTCATATTCACAGATAATTCATGGAAGGTTACCAAAGGTTCATTGGTAATAGAAAAAGGGGCAAAGGTAGGTACATTGTATTTGTGTATTGGTAACACCGATTATTCTATTTCCCTAGATTCAACATCAATGGATACAAATCTATGGCACAATTGACTTGGGCACATGATTGAGAAGACGATGAAGCTTCTGCATTCAAATAATTTATTTCTAGATTTGGAACAAGTTGATTTGGATTTTTGTAAAAATTGTGTTTATGGAAAATAAAAGAGGGCCAGATTTATTAGAGTTGGGAAGGAAAAGAAAATTGAAAAGTTAGAGCTTGTGCAATCTAATGTATGGGGACCAACTTAGGTACCATCTCTTGGTGGATCTTATTATTATGTTACTTTTACTGATGATGCAACTAGGAAAACTTGGGTTTATTTCATTCCAAGAAAATCTGATGTATTTTAAGTCTTTAAGAAATATAAAGCTTTCGTTGAGAATGAGACGAGAAACAAGTTGAATTGTCTTAGATCAGATAATAGAGGTGAGTACTGTAGTAGAGAGTTTGATATTTATTGTTCATACCATACAATTCCTAAACCCCACAAGAAAATGTTGTGTTTAAAAGGATAAACAAAACTATCATGGAGCATGCAAGGAGCATGAGATTGCATGAAGGATTGCCTTTGCATTTTTGGGTAGATGTTGTAGATACTATTGTTTAATTGATAAATAGAGGGCCTTCAATTTCCTTAGATGACAGTATTCCAGAGGAGGCATGGATAGGAAAAAAGGTAAACTACTCATTTCTGAAAACTTTTGGTTGTAAAGAATTTTTCCATATATATATATATAT
>MU224845.1:1012611-1063581 GCA_018584345.1 Thuja plicata | reverse complement strand
AGAGAGAGAGAGAGAGAGAGAGAGAGAGGCAAAATCAAAGAATTTTACTTTCATTATATATGGAGTTAATAATTTTGGTTATCATTTATGGGATTTTAAGAATCAAAAAATCATTAGGATTAGAGATGTCATATTCAATGAAAAAATCATGTACAAGGATTAGACGCAGGGCAAGAAGCAAGAAGAGGAACACATGATGCAAGGTGCTTGATGAAATCCCAAAAAATGTAGCACCAACAATGCTAGAAGATATTGAATACCCAGAAGCACAACAGGTTCCTCACACTGCAATAAGAAGATCTTCCAAGATAAGTCGATCTCATGAATGATATTATCCTTCATTACATTATGTATTATTGACTTATTTTGGTGAACCAGAAAGTTCTGCAGAAGCAATGTAGGTTGAAACCATGAAAAAGTGGGAGCAATGAATGAACGAGGAGATGCATTCCTTGATACAAAATCAAACTTGGGAGCTAGTTGAACTGCGTAAAGGTAAAAGAGCATTGCCTAACAAATGGGTTTATAGGTTGAAGGAAGAATATGAATGCAAGAAAAGATAAAAGGCTAGATTTGTGGTCAAAGGTTTTGCACAAAAAGGTATGGATTTTTATGAGATATTTTCTCCTATTGTTCAAATAAATTCAATTCAAACTATTCTAAGTCATTGCCTAAAATCAAAGAAGTGTACTTTCATTATATTTGGAGTTAATAATTTTGGTTGTCATTTGTGGGATTTTAAGAATTAAAAAATCATTAGGAGTAGAGATGTCATATTCAATGAAAAAATCATGTACAAGGATTAGACATAGGGCAAGAAGCAAGAAGAGAAACACATGATGCATGATGCTTGATGAAATACCAGTAAATGTAGCACCAACAGTGCTAGAAGATATTGAATGCCTAGAATCACAATAGGTTCCTCACATTGCAGTGAGAAGATCTTCCAAGATAAGTTGACCTCATGAATGATATTCTCCTTCATTAAATTATGTATTATTGGCTGATTTTGGTGAACCAGAAAGTTATGCAGAAGCAATGCAGGTTGAAACCATGAAAAAGTGGGAGAAATGAATGAAAGAGGAGATGGATTCCTTGATACAAAATCAAACTTGGGAGCTAGTTGAATTGTCTAAAGGTAAAAGAGAATTGCCTAACAAATGGGTTTATAGGTTAAAGGAAGAACGTGAAGGCAAGAAAAGATAAAAGGCTAGATTTGTGGTCAAAGGTTTTGCACAAAAAGGTATGGATTTTTATGAGATATTTTCTCCTATTGTTCAAATAACTTCAATTCAAACTATTCTAAGTCTTGTGGCCACAAAAGATTTGCATTTGGAATAATTAGATGTCAGGATAAATTTTCTCCATGTAGATTTAGAGGAGGAGATTTATATGCAACAACCACAAGGATATGAGGTCAAAGGTAAGGAAAATTTGGCGTGCATGTTGAAGAAGAGCTTGTTTAGGCTAGATCAAGCACCCTGGAAATGGTATTTGAAATTTTATAGTTTTATAGTTGAACAAGGTTACAACATATGCCATTCTAATCATTGTGTTTATTTAAAGAGATTGGATAATTGTAGCTATAATATCCTATTATTATATGTTGATGATATGCTTGTTGTTGTCTAATATGTAGCATATCAATGACCTTAAACAAAAACTAGCACAATCATTTTCTATGAAGGATTTTGGTATAACACAACAAATACTTGGTGTGAGAATAACTAGGGACAGGAAAAATCACACATTGATATTGTCTCAGAGTGATTACATAGAAAAGGTGTTGAACAGATTTCAGATGCAAGATGCAAAACCAATTAGTACACCTTTGCCTAGTCATTTTAAATTGTCCAAAGAAATAAGCCCCAAGACATAGGAGGAGATGGATTACATGTATAAGGTTCCATACTCTTCAACAGTTGGTATCTTGATGTATGCCATAGTGTGTACAAGGCCAGATATTGCACATGTAGTGGGAGTTGTGAGAAGGTATATAAACAATCCTGGAAAAGAGCATTAGAATACAATAAAGTGGATTCTTAGGTATTCAAGAAGTACAACAACTCAGTCTTTATGTTTTGGAGGCTCTCGTTCCACTTTAAATGGCTATTTTGATTTTGATTTAGCAGGAGATATTGATAGAAGGAGAAGCACTATAGGGTATGTTTTTACTGTAGGTGGAACAATGATCAACATTATTTCTCGACTGCAAAAGGTTGTATCAATCTCAACAATAAAAGCAAAATATGTTGTTGCTACATAGGCTAATAAGGAGATGATTTGTTTACAAAGATTTATGGAGGAAATGGGCAAGACACAAGAGCATAGAAGGTTGTATAGTGACAGTCAAAGTGTGATTCACCTTACAAAGAACTCAACCCTTCACTCTAAGGCCAAACACATACAACTTCGATACCATTTCATACACTCAGTTTTAGAGGATGGACAATTGAAGATGGAGAAGATACACACTAGAAATAATCCTATATGAATGTTGACCAAGGAAGTAACTTGAGAGAAAATAACTTATTGCTCAGTTTCTATTGGTCTTTAAGCTTGATCATAGTGGAAATGAGAAACAATCTAGTCTAGGTGCATCAAACTAATGGGAGCTTAGGCGTAGCGGTGTTGCTATAGGATCAGTCTCCAAGTGAGATATTATTTAGTGTGGAGCCTAATCAGTCTTCAAGTGGGAGATTTTTGGTATGTGGTGACTGATCATGCTATAATATACACTCTTTGCAATTTATTTCAAATTTTATTTCATCTAAAGTATACATGTGCAACATGAAGCAACAATAATATATTCTACTTCAGTAGTAGATAGAGACATTGAATCTTGTTTCTTACTTGACCAAGAAACCAACCTAGGTCTGCGGGAAAAATGCACCTCCAATTTTACTCTTCATGTCATCCACACATCTAGCCTAATCAACATCAACGTAAGCCATCAAAGTGAAGTATGATATTCTAGGATACCGTAGACAAAAATCTATTGTTTTACAAAAATACCATAAGTTTCTCTAGGATCTTGCTAAAATCTAGCTACAAGATAAATATCATGCATGATATTCAGTCTAGTAGTACTCGGGTATAACAATTCGACAATCATTGACCTATACTTGCACTCATTAGCCTTAGGAGATTCATCATCCTTACTCAACTTACATCCAATAACCATTGGAGTACATATTGTTTTAGCGTTTTCCATTCCAAACTTCTTTAATATCTATTTGATATATTTTGATTGTGAAATAAAGATACCTTCACTTTTTTGATTGACTTGTAAGCCCAGAAAGAAATTCATTTCCCCAATCGTGGACATCTCATACTCTTTTTGCATTTCATTAACAAATTTCTTACACATACCATCATTTCCTCCAAGTATTATAACATCCACATAGATAACTACATCATAATATCATTTGATTCAACCTTAAAGTAGAGATTACTATCAATTGTACCTTTTTGAAATCCTTTATTGCATTAAAACTTGTCAAGCCTTGCACACCAAGCTTTGGGACCTTACTTCAACCCATATAATGCCTTCTCTAACATGCTGACCATATCTGGATCATATGATAGCTGGAAACCTTCTAGTTGTTCTACGTATACTTCTTCCTTTAGTTCTTCATTCAAAAATGCATATTTCACATCCAATTGATATATGTTGAAGTCCTTATGTGTTTCGAAAGCCAACACATTTTGGGTAAGTGCAAGTAGTTCAGTCTACTTCTAGGAGAACTTTTTGCGCGTGAAACCCACTTTTGGAAGAAGATGTTTTTCTAGAGATTTTTTTTCACAAAATTAAAACCCATTATAGATATGATTGCATAGATATTAAATACATAATTTATTTTTTAATTGAACTAATTTTTTTTAATTTTTCAAATAATTTTCTATAAGACGTTATTGAGACACGCTCATTGTTTGCAGATGATACTTTACTTTTCAGTCAAGCCACCATTGTTGCTACTAATATTATTAAAGAGGTGTTAGAAAAACACATTTCTACTTCTTGGTAGAAAATCAATGCAACAAAATCTAAAATTTATGTTTTCAACATTGAGGATAATATATGTCAAGAAATCATCAAAATTCTGGGTTTTCAACCTGCAAATATACCTTGCAAATACCTAAGAATCCCATTTTTTATGGGTCCCTCTAAACCAATATACTAGAACAAGGTAATCAAAAGGTTAAACTAAAATATTCTCATGTGGAAAGAAAGATGGCTTTCCCGGTTAGGTAGGATTCTACTAGTAAAGTCAATTTTGGCATCAATTCCCAACTACTTTTTGGCAGTTCTTAAGGCTCAACAATCGGTAATCATGAAAATACAATACAAATAATAAGATCTTTTATATGGACAGACAATATTAATGATCAGAAAAAGGTTCTTCTCACATCCTTATAAAATTGGTTTGGGACAAGGCTCAGGGGGGTGCGGACATTCATAGTCTTTCAATTCAAAATAAAGGTTTTGGGGCTAAACTAGAATGGAAGTTATATGTAAAACCAATGCAATGTGGTGCAAAATTATGCAAGAAAAATATCTCGAATCTCTTGACCCTTCCAGGATTTTCATTATATCAAATCCACAATGGGGCTTAGCCATGTGGAATTTTTAAATTTCATGCAGAAAAGTGATCACTGACTATATCACATAGGAGATTCACAATGAGCAAAATGTAAAGTTTTGGTATGATTCATAGAGTGGTTTCCCACCATTACAGATATTCCAAAGTTATAGGTAATTAGAGAAGTCTTGATTGAAGTTTGGGGTGAGTCATTCACAAATTATGTCCACTCTACGGAAGCTCTTACTGGTAGAGTGGTCTAGAAGGATTGCTCAGGCACCACAATCCCCCCTCAACAGTTTCAAATCTTGCTGCATATTTTGAGAGACAGAGCAGTGTTTCTATCAGAGGAAGCTGACAAGATAGTACGGGCTCTGTAAAAAAATGAGTTATACACAGTTAAACAAGGTGACAAGGCTCTTTCCCAGATCAAAGAACAAAGAGCTCCACAACGAGCTTTTTCTTTTTGTTGGAATGACAAGACATTACCAAAAGTTGGTAGTTTTTACGTGAATGACCTTAAATAAAAGGATTTTAACTAGTGATAGATTGGTTTAGATGAGAATAGTAGTTCCATTTAGATTCCATCCTTGTCAAAATAAGTTTGAAATTGTTAACCACCTTTTTGTCCAATGTAAATTCGCTCAAAATTGTTGAGAATTTATTAAAAATAAGTCAAATCTATCATTACCTTACCAAACACCTTATGTGACCTTTTTCAATGCTAGTCAACACTCTATAAATCTTCTTTTTTTTGCGTGTATCTAGTTCTCTATTCTAACTCTACTCATATAGAATATCTGGTGGGAGCGGAAATTTTGCATCTTCAAGAAAGTTTTTACCTCTGAGCAATTGACAATCATTAAGATTGAAAAGGCAATATCTGAAGTACTAAATTCTTATGTTCAAAAACATAAGCACATTGGCTCTACATTTTTAAACTGGGATGCTTCTATTTTGCAAACCTGGAAAAATATAACTCTCCCATTCCCAGGTAGCTTGCACAAACCAAATAAGTTAAAACTGGACAAAAGTTCAATTAGATGGACTCCTCCTTATCCCAATTTTCTTAAGTTAAATTTTGACGGAGCATCACATGGAAATCTAGGTATTTCAGGAGTAGGAATATGTATAAGGGACCACAAAGGTTCTATAATAACTCTAATTTCTTCACGCCTTCTACATGGTTCAAATAATGTTGCAAAAGCTTCAACAACTCGATTGGGATTAGAAGCAACTTTAAAGATGGGTATCTCCAGAATTCACATAGAAGGCGATTCTCTCATAGTTGTGAATGTGTGTAAAGAGAGAAAAATTCTTAATAGAGGTCTGAAATACATTCTCCAAAAAGTTTGGGTACTGCTAGACAAATTTCAAACATTCATCTCATACATATCAGGAAGGTAACAAGTTGGCAGATTGCCTATCAAATTTAGGTTGCGATTCAGTTGAGGTTTTGATTCAAAATAATTTGGATCAAATCAAGTCTTATCCCTAATTGCTGAATATCATAAGGCAATAAGGAATTCCAACTATTTAATGGTTGCAATTGTGGTTTGTTGGTGGTAGTTCAAATCACTTGCTGAGTTGGTGGTCACAATTTTCCACATCATTCATTTGAATGTCATTCAAAATGACACTAGTTTTATTCCTAACAAGTGGTTTTTGTGTTCAAGTTCATGCTATAAGGTGTTTCAGATCCTGGATTTACACAACCTCTTTTTACAGGGTAGGATTCCACAACCTTTGCCATTTTGTGAAAATTAATGCTTGAAAATGTTATATTTTTTGCCAAGGATAGGGGTGTGTGGTCAGATTTATCATTCCCCACATACTCCTCCACGACCTAGTATATGGGTGCTCTGGTCAACATTTGGACATCCTCTTTTAGCTGTCTCTCGAAGGGATGTGCTCACAAAATGTGATATGTTGAGATTCAAGCCACATTTTCCGTTATGTTGATGGATTCTAAGAATTTTTTAAAATGAAATTTGGTGTCATGGTTTGCCTTTCTTCCAGGACATGCACAATGACTCTGCCTAAGATTTCAAACAAATGCATTCTATAGGTGCTATGCACATCACCACGCTTTTTCCTGCGCCCTCTTGCATGTGCCTCATGTACGAGGTTTTGTAAGCGACATGGACACCTTTCAAGGCAAATTTTTTGGTCTATTTCAATACTCGTGGTAGAACAGTATACATTGCATGGATGCCTAGTAAATGTTTATGCTCCGAGGTGTGATGGCGTGATGGTTCCAGAAGTTATTTTTTGCATGAAAAGTAATTTCATTTTTCTTTTTGAATGTCTTGGCAACTTTCAGAAATTGTTTCAGCATCTCTTATGTGCTTGTTCTATATCGACATGTTTACTGATTATAACCTTTAGATTACAACATGCCATCCTTTAACACATCATGGGGAATGACTTTCAGAGGTATATGCTTATTGGGAAAGTTCACTAAAGACAAGTCCTGCATGCTATTCTACCAAAATTCGTTGAAGTTTATGGCTTCAATTTAAACAATGTCGAGAGGATTCTTTTAAAGGGGTTACAGATTGTATCTAAAATGACTGTATTTTATGCCCAATTGACTTCCTTTGGAAGTTCTTATTGTTGACAGGTTCTATATTACATTATAAAATTTTATTTATATTAATACAAATCTATGGGCTTTTGGTCTTTAAAAAAAATAAAAAATTCACAATCATATTTTTCTTAAAACGTAAAATGAAAGGCAATAAAATGACCAACCGTCATAAAAAAAAATTCATATGACAGGTATAGGGGCGACCGTCAAATTTCAGGCCAGGCTGGAGCTCATTAATATTGCTTTTCTGCTTTTTTTAAAACATCCAAATCATGTTTCATTATTCAACGGCACTATGATGTAAAGTGAAATGATATATTTCCTTACAAGTCACGACAGAATTCAAGTGCTTCACTGTTACGCTTTAAGTGGAGAAGAAAAGGAAAGTCGGCTCACACTGCTCTGCATCAGTTGGGGCTATGTAGTTAACATCAGAACAATTCAATTGCATCGTATCCGTTCACATTTATTGAAGAGGAAACACACGCTCTTAGCAGTAGAAAGAGCTGCAAGCCGTTTAACCTCGACTCTTCGTGCAGGGTTTTGAACGCTTAAGCAAGCATGCAATAATCCGTCGATCCGCTCTGCACGAGCTTCCAGAGCCTTCTTTCGGCACTTAATACAGTTCGTTTTTCAATCATTGTATATTTTCTAGCTCATTTTGACATCTCTGCAATATTTGTTGCATTCTTTAAACATTACAAACCCTTACATACAGTGCATTGCATTTGCAGAGTTAAGATATGGCAGTCCCCCTCGAAGATGCCGTGGCAGCTCTCTCTACATTCTCTTTGGAGGTAATTGATTCTTATAAGGATTTGTTTTTTTTCCCCCTTTTCCTCTTTGCAAATTAAGCGCTTCATTGTATTCTAATCTGATTCTTATGATTAAATATATCCCTGCTATTAGTTATGGAGCTCAAATGACTCGTTGCAAATTTGTGTCGCCATTTAGCCGTAACTGTTAAAGTCTCCTTTTTAAGCTAATCATGTACAATTTCTCTTGTTATTGGAGTACAAACATGGTTGCAAACAAAGGTAGTTGGAGCTAACTTAGAAACGTCCAATTAAAAAAGGAAAAAGAAAAGGCGTCAGCTAGAAGCATTGAGAACATATGTTTTCTTCTGAAGTATTGAGAAAATATCTTCCCGTGAAGCCTTAAACCTGAAAGCATAAATGTCTCAATATTTATTTTGAATTCCGATAAAGATATGGATCACAGAATTTTACGATTATCATCAGGTCGCCACCTTGTGAATTACATCCGTCATTATCTTATCAATTAATACCGTCGTTCCAATTGATCAATTCTATCATCATTTGTCAATAGACTAATTCTGTTGTTCAGATTATTCTTATCGTCTCATTATGCCACTGATTTATCAACTTCATTATATTTATTAATTATTTCCATTCCCTCTTATATCACCTCATCTCTAATTAATTAATTGACTCCTAATTTATCCATACACATATATCCAATTAAAATTACCGAATAATTCTAATTATTTTTACCCACATTTCAAGATCAGTTAACTGTTCAGTTAATCTTAGGTTTCAGTCATGTGGAGCTCCACCACTCATCAATCAAATTTGTCAACTTATTAGTTGATCAAGTTAACTCTCAATCAAATTAGTTGACTGAAGAATCAAGTTAATTGATTGGTTGATCAAGTGGCTGATCGATTAATCAAATTAGTTAATTGGTCAGTCAGGTTAGTTGACTAATCGTTTAACTAGTCAATTAAACTAGTACCTCTAAACCAAAGTTTTAGTCTTCCAGATTGATTAAATCAATCTTGGTCATTCATTTTTTCACCTAAAAATCTATAAATACATCATATCTTTCAAGAATTCTGAAGAGCTCTTTGAAAAATATCTTTGATCCATTTCTGAATATTTGAAATTTGATTAATGTTTTCATGCTGTTGAAGAGCTTGCACAATAGTTGAGCATCCAAAATCTTCACTGAAGTGTAAGAGAATCTGATTCAAGATCAATTTTAAGTTGTGTATTTAGGATGTAAATTCGATATCAGTTTGAATTTTGATTTTATTCTAAATTCATTGCATTCTCCAGGAATTGCGGTATAAAGATAGATATAGATATTGCTCTCTACCCTTATCCTTATCTCATAATCAACATATATCATAATTACCAAATATGGTATATTGTCCTTTCTTATAAAAAAATATTTATATGATAACAAATTCTTTTTGATATATGAAAGTGGCTAAGGGGCCACTCCCATGGTTATAACATTCTATAGATATGTGCTCTGAGCCTCATTGATAATTTGTCTTTGTCAAATCTTACACCAAAACCAGTCCCATCACCCATATAAAAAACCAGCCGAGACTGGCTCCCTAAAAAACTAGAATATATAAATATTAACCCAGTAGCATTTTAAAAAACTTGCAACCCTTTGCGGTAGGACTTTGTTTCGTCACAACGTCACACAAGACTTTGACCACAACTCCAATTCCTTTTCTTCAGGCTTGGCTTTTACAACATATCCTTAAGAAAACCCATCCCCGCTTCCGCTTGTCCCCTTCGATGGTTCTCATTCTTTGATGTGCCCAGATAAGAAACAAGAGTAGTGGGCTATTGTATCTTTAACACAGTCTTGGCCAAAAACCACTCTGGACTCAAAGGCCCCACCTTGCACACCATCTCCACATACTCCATTATGTCCACTTGCCACTCTGCCTTCGCACAACTCCATTAGCCGCCATCTCCCACTCTTCTAGCTCCAACAACGACAAAAGGAAGACCAACGCTATATCTGCAATCGTCCTATATTTGTAGTCAAGATCCAAATATTTACCCCCAACATCATTTTCATAATATGTAACATCACATTCTTCAATCTCCCATTTGATATCTTCCCTCAAAATGCAATTTGCCTTTCTCTTTCCACAACCCAAACATGGCCTCTGTGTTTCTTGTGCCCACCGTTTCTCTTCATTCCAATATTATTGAAACATAATAATAGACATTGCACCTTGATTACAAACCTCCCTTGCAAAAAGAGCTAAATGTGTTGATCAGGTTGGTGAGAAAAAAGTACAAAGTGGTCCGATAGAGACTCTATACTATCTCCTTTGTATTTCACAGTAAATAAAGCATTTGAAAATAAAGTGTCCTTTGTCTCTACCTCATAGAGGAGGCGAAATTAACGAATCCTATCCTTGCACGGGATGTGATTGTTCATCAATTTGAAACTAGTAGAAGCATACAGTAGCTGCTTGTGGGGTCTTCTTAATTAGTGTGACCATTATGTTGGAGGTAGTTAGGTTGAATGATTTTTCTACCCACGATCTACAAGAAATGTTCGACATAGGAGAGGTTCGAATGAATTGGATATAGTACTAGTAAATATCTTCTTTGATTGCCTAAATGGTCACCACCTTTAAGTAAATAAGGTGAGAGGATTGTTCAAGGAAAAGTAGAAAGGAGGGAGTTGTTTGGTGGAGATGATGGATGTAAAAAGTGAAGTAGCTTCTGTGTACCAACATCATAAATATCTAGTAAGACCAAAAGAGGTAATCCTTGTAGAAGATGAGAATGTGGAAGTTGAGCTTGAAAAGTTACCTAAGTTGTAGGGAATGGTTACCAAACTCAGTTTGGACAATGCATTGAGGGACCACATGTTTACATTGAATCATATGTTGCCACATAAGTGTTTGGACCCTCTCAATCCAAGCCCAATCAACGAGCCTCAAGTTGGGGTTTCAAATTGTAGAACCATAGAGAACTATAGCTCCAATGAATGCCTTAGGTGCATGTTAGAAGGGATATTGTGGTGCTCGTCCATAAACATTATTGTTCTAGGATAGAGAGATGCATAAATCTTGCAAAGGGACAATTGATACACATGTACATCGAAATGACTTGTGAATTGCTCACCCAAGTAGATATAGAATGTCGTGCTCTCAACTAGTTTCCTTTTGTAGAAGAACTAGAGCCTAAATAAGACATCCTTGGTAGTCTTGAAGAACACAACCTTAATCCTACCAATGTTCATTTCCAACTACTTTAGCTTGTCTTATATCAAACTCTCTCTACAAGCCCATAGGGGAGCGAGAGAGAAGGGCGACATCATTGACATAGAGAAGTACAACAATTAAGACATGATTTAACAAACATCCCTTTCCTACAAGTGTGATTTCAAAGGAAACCCTTGAGATCATTGATGTAAGGACTAAGGATGGTTGGGATATCAGGTACTTCAGCTTGTTCATGCAAATATCTGCGGCCCTATGGCCACTCCTATTCTTGGGTCCAGGTATTTTCTATTGTTTGTTGATGATTTCAGTAGAAAAATGTGTCTATTTTCTTAAAGAGAAATCTGAAGCATTTACTGTATTTTAGAAATTTAAACCTCTAGTTGAAAGAGTCTAGGAAATCTATTATTGCTCTTAGGACAGATAATCGGGGGGAATTTTGTTCTACTGAATTCTCTGGCTTCTGTGATCTTCATGGCATCAAGTGCCAGTTAACCACACCCCACACCCCACAACAAAATAGTGTAGTTGAATGTCAGAATAGAACAATCACCGAGATGGCTAGGTCTATGCTTGAGCACATACATGTTCCGAAGAAATTTTGGGCAGATGCAGTTAACACTGCAGTCTACCTTTTGAATTGGTCACCCACTGTGGCGGTCAAAGGAAAGACTTTGGAAGAGGCCTGGTCAAGTCGCAAGCCCAGAATCAATCACCTGAAGGTTTTTAAGCTCTCTTGCCTATGTTTGGATCCCTGATGCATCTCGCACCAAGTTGGATGCCAAGAGTTAGAAACTCATGCTTGCTGGATACAATAGTCTTCACAAGGCCTACCGCTTGATCGACATTGAGACATCTCGTCTCCTGTACAATCATGATGTAGTCTTTGATGAGCAACGAGGACCGTTTATGCTTGTCTCTCCTGTTCCTGATTTAGTAGACCAGCCTATGAAGGCTCATGATTTGGGTGTTCACCTTCCATTAGGTCCACCTCCTGGGAGGGCTCCTGCAACTCCAGTAGCTCCGGTAGTACCAGTGAATCCTGTGCAGATACCTTTGGCCTCTCCTCCAGGATTGCCTAGATATGCAGATGCTTCTCTTGATTTTGGTCCAGATTCTTCTGATGAGGAACCTGATCATAGAGCACCTCCTGATAATAATGTTGGTCCTCCTCCGCTCCGGTCTAAATGGTGGGCTAGGACACTTGCTGATCTTAGGGATGATGAGGTCATCGAGGGGAGAACTGCTCGGAAGAAGAGAAAGCCTACAAAGACTGTCAATATTGCTCTCATGGCCAACATTTACAGTGTGTTTGAACCGCAGACATACTCAAAGGCTAAAGGCATTCCAGAGTGGGAACATGCCATGAATTTTGAACACAAGAGCCTGCTGAAGAATCACATCTGGGTCCTTTCTAATCTTCCACCAGGGAAGAAACCCATTGGCTGCAAATGGGTCTACAAAATGAAGTACAAGTCTTATGGTACTTTGGATAAGTACAAAGCTCGTCTAGTTGCAATGGGCTTCTCTCAGCGCTAGGGCATTGACTATGAGGAGACTTTTGCTCCTACAACAAAAATGAGCACTATTAGATTAGTTCTAGCCATGGCAACTCAGTTTGGTTGGCAGGTCCATCAGATGGATGTCAAGAGTGCTTTCCTAAATGGTGACCTACAGGAAGAGGTCTACATGACGCAATCTCCTGGTTTCAAGGTTGCTGGTAAAGAACACTAGGTTCTCAGACTGGTGAAATCTCTCTGTGGTTTGAAGCAAGCCCCCAGGGCATGGTACATGAAAATTGATAAGTACCTCAGTGATCAAGGCTTCCAGAGGAGTTCTTCAGACTCAAATTTGTACATCAAGACTACTGATAGTGACATCATCCTTTTGGTCATTTATGTGGATGATCTGATCATCACTGGCAGTTCAGCATCTTTGATTCAGGGAATCAAATAGAATTTATGCCAGTCTTTTGATATGACTGACCTTGGCCTCATGCATTATTGCCTCGGTGTTGAGATTTGGCAGCAGTCTTCTGGTATATTCATTTCTTAGTCCAAATATGCCAGTGCTCTGTTAGACAAGTTTCGTATGCAGGATTGCAAGCCTGCATCTACACCTATGGAGAAAGGTCTGGAGTTATCAGCCAAGTCTAATTCTCCTCCAGTTGATGATACTACATACAGGCAACTAGTAGGCAGTCTCATCTATCTCTCTGCTACTAGACCTAATATCAGCTTCGCCATAAGCTACATTTCACGGTTTATGACAGCTCCCAAGGCTGATCATTGGATGACTGCTAAGCATGTGCTTCATTATGTGAAGGGCACTCCTGATTATGGAATTCTCTACTCTCGGAGTCCTAATCCTAGACTCAGTGGATTCACAGATTTAGATTGGGTAGGCTTTGTTGACGATAAAAACTCAACTTCTGGATATGTGTTTAGTTTGGGATCTGGTGCCGTCACATGGACCAGTAAGAAGCAGCAAGCCGTTTCTCTCTTCTCTATAGAGGCCAAATACATAGGGACAGTTAAGGCAGAGTGTGAAGCTATTTGGCTTCGTCAGATGCTTGGGGATATGCAGATGTCACTAGCAGGCCTGACAACTTTGTTTGTTGATAACGAAGGTGTTATCAAGTTAGCACGGAATCTAGCCTTCCATGAAAGAACCAAGCATGTAGATATTCACTGTCACTATATTCGGCAATTGGTTGAAGACGGGACAATACATTTGGAGTATGTTCCTATAGCGGATCAGACTGCGGACATTCTCACCAAGCCTCTTGGTCCAGACAAGTTTTCCAAATTCAAAGGACAACTTGGTGTAGTGGATAGATTAACCGTTAAGGGAGGGTATTAAATTAATAATTATATGCTATTAATGGTTATCTATGATCTGTTTGTAAATATCTTATAAATATTGGAATGTTTCTAATATTTAGTTTTCTGTAGTTAGAATAGAATGTTTCTATTCTTTACGATCGTTTCCTAAGGAAACATCGTTCCATTCTTTTGTATATATAGATCATTCGATCTTTGTTAATATCTCAAAGTTTTTACCACAATACAACTAAGATGCAACATTCAGATACAACAAATGTGCAGGACCAACATGCGACGGTAATAGTTGATAAACTTCATGTGGGAGAGTTAGTACATGAAGATTCTGATTGCAGTCATGAGTTTGTTGCCTTAACACATGTGATAGGTGAGCATGTCGCTAATTGTAAATCAATTGTGGAGGAGGAAACTTCATATCTCATTGGCAATAATGATGGGAAAGCACATCAAGAGTTTGAACTATTGAAAGTGGAGGAGAAAGATTCATAGGGAAGTGCAATTTGCAGCCATGAGGAAAAGGCTTTGACAGGGAATACATTTGATTTTCAGCAGGTTACACCTCTTAGAGAAGTTCTTGAGCGCGAGTACTCAACAGAGAAAGAAGTTGCACAAACCTTAGCGCGTTTTGATTACGTAGATAAATCCATTGAATACCTCATTGGGATAGTTCATTTTGATGAGGGACAAAACGGGCCTAGGGATGTAGTCTCAATATCGAGTTTGCAAACACATAGACAAGCACTCGACATGATAAAATCAGATTACTTCCAATTGCTTTCAGGTAGAGACCATGCCATCATGTTTGCAAGGCAACTATATAGAGCATTTGCAGGGACAGTGGCACAAGAAGCTACTTCAAGGGCTATAAAGATTGAACAAATTATGATGGAGTTTATGATGCTGAGAGTAATGAAATATTCAAGGGCAGCAGTGGTTCCATTATCACTAGGGGTATACATGATGATAACACAAGGTTAGAGCAGGATGAGTGTGATTGAGTTGGGCTTGGTAGGAAGATTGTGTATGATGATGCAAGTTTTTTCACTCTATGCTCTACATGATGAGATTCCTAACTCACACAAGGAGGTATGGAATTCTAGTATTGATTCAAGACTTCCATCGGAGTCTGTTAATGCATTTCACTATGATTACACCGTGAGATATGCATATTCTTTTTCATTTAGACCACCTAATGATGACTTGATGTCTTGAATGACACATAAGACAAGTGGACGATTGGTATGAGGTGCTTCTTTCTGCGGAGGAAGGAACCAAATCTTGCAAGCCTTATTGTTTTCTTCTCCGAGATGGCCTCTATTTTTCGGATACAAGATAGGGAGGCTGTGTTATGGTAATTTGGCATTTCACCTGTAGCCAATGTAGAGCGACAAGAGTTTTCAGATATAGGGGCAGGTGGACGACCCATTTGCCTATGGGATCTCGGTGGAATGCAACCATGAGAGGTTATGATATAGGGAGATTTTAGAAGCATGAGGATACTCCCTTTGGTTGAATTATTTTGGGTCATCTATTTGGTCACTCTTGGGATCCAGGGATTCGCATGATGGATGGAATGCTTCCAAGGATGTTGTAGCATGATAATAAAGTTGATGACAGTTATATCAAAGTGGCATAGCGGATGGGCAGAGTAGTATCTTTGAGATTGGTATGGGATCCTGTTATTCCAACTGACATACATGTACATATAGCATTTGGTTTGGTATGTAGATGCAGATTGCTTTAGGGCAAGTAATCTTTGGGAAAGGCGGACTGTAATGTCCCCATTTTTGTGCCTTCCTAAGCATTAATTATTTTTAGAAGTTAGCCTATTATCAATGGTCCTCGTAGGCTAATGTGGTGATTAGGGGGTCCTTTGAGGGCGATTCAGGGTTATTTAGCTGACCCTTTGGGTGTCTATTTCAGTTTTCTTCATCTTCTTGCATCAATTTATTTTTGGTTTGCCTTCTAAAGGTCTTTTTAGGTTCCTTTTATACACACTATTTTTAGTAAGTCACTTGGATGTTTGGGTCGATACTATTTATGGTACGTCGTCTGGATGGACAGAGGACATCATGGTTATATATGAAAAGTTGTCAGGATTAGTTGTTGGTTTGATATTTTGGCATTTAATGGAGCTTAATGATTTAATTAAATTAATTAAAGTCTAATCTAGCATTGACTTTAATATAATTAATTAAACTGAATATCTTTATGATTAAAGAGGATATAAGGGGTCAAATGTGCATTTAATATATTAATGTCGTAAAGTATTTAATTATTAAGCCAAATGGGGTGCAAACATATGGAGGTATAAGGATATTAAAGTGACTTTATATTAATGAAGAAATTATATGAGGGGGTCACTTTATTATTATTTCCCATATGCAAGTTAAATATTAAAATTTTAAAAGTTGGAAATTTAAATAGGGTTTCCTGAAACTTCATGAGAGGATTATAAAAGGAGATTTGAGGAAGTCATTTGATATACTTGGTTTTATTTTATTTTTGTCTCTAAGAGGTTTCCGAGCTTGACTTTCAATGTAGGAAATTTGATGAAACGCAAATCCATCTTAGGTGTGGACTCATCCAGAATTCACCATTGTGCTCATTATCAGATTTTTGGAAATTTCAAATGGAAATCTCTTTAGAGGGTTTGACAAGAATTGAAGATAATTGCAGTTTTGATCATGACACAGCGATGTTATTCATTTGGCATCATTTTTCATGGTGTTTTGACAAGGGTTTATGGACTGAAATAATTTTATGTTGCTGGAGCTAGACTTTCAGAACCCCATTTTGGTGATTGTTGCAATTTTGAAGAAAGTTTTGGCATATTTTGGTAGTGTTCGGCATTGTTCAGCTAGGGTTTGGAGGTCAGCTTTATATATCAAAATTTCAGGAGTCATTTGCTGCCTATACCAGTCAGCCACTTCATATTTGGTCACCATTTAAGGCAGCTGTGCTTTTCACTTGGTAATGAGTTTCTATTTATGCATCCAAGTATGTGTGTAATCATTTGGATAAATTATAACCTTCATATTTGAAGGAACTTTTTCGCAGTTGTAGTAATATCAGACCCATATTAGTTCTAATATCATTGTATTTTCCATTGTTATTCAAGGAGAAATCATAAATTTATGGTGTGTTCATCATTTGTTTCCCATGTTATTGTTTATCATTTATATATGTTTATCTATATGATTTGGCATTGAAAACAAATATCAAACACAAATTCAAAACCCATAAATCAGATTTTAGACAGTAGCACGCCAACTGTTTGACAAAATGTCAAACAACCAAAACTGAAAATTCAAGTCAGAATTAGCAGGGTTTCTTACAAGGAATCAGATGGCTCGTACAATGTAAAAGAGAAAGATTACGTTGTGTTAGAGAGGGACTACATGAGCCATTCAGTTGAGCTTTCAACCAACATTTTTTTAAAAGTGTGAGTAGATGAACAACACACATAGAGCACCTCGAATGAGATTATGCCAACTGTTTGCAGTGAAAGGGAAGTGATAATTGTTTTTCTTGTGCTTTGCAGTCTACTTGTCTTTGGTGACTTTGTGTTGTAGGCTACTAGGTACTTGAAGCACTTGCTATGAGTCTGCATTGCGGATTCATGGAGATTCAGCATGTTGCCCACGTACTTGGTGAATATCTATTAAGTAAATATTGAGGATGATTGTTCAAGTTGGGACTACTATTGCACGATTCTAATAATAAGCATTTTGAAATTCAACAGTGTATGTGCAACAAAAGGGCTACACTATTCAGCTGATCATATTTTTAGCTCTTGAGTGGTGTATATTATAGGAAATGGTTGAATATTGCCTTTGTGTGGTCAATTTGACAGAAAAGACTGCAGAGTGACTGCAGTTTTAGTTATTACATCCATTGTCTACTTTGTTTGGGTCTTAAAAAGGAATACACATTAGTGGCATTAACATTTGTAGAGATTTAGAGGCTTCTTTTGTTCATTAGGCCTCTCACATAGATTCTGCCTAAGTGGAAGAAATTCAAAATTCATCTTCTATTGTTTTCTAGTCCTTGTTGTAATTTTGCTGTTCTCTTTTATACATTATTTTCTATGATTTATGGTATCTTATCGTATGGAGTAGCATTTGATCATATTTGAACATTGTAGAACTTCATTTCTCATTATTTCAATTGATTATTTTGATAAATAACTTCGATTATTTTTTCCATTTATGTAGTTTCCCGTACTTGGTTCCTTTGAGTAACTTATTTTATTAAAATACTTTAATATTTATACACAGTCTATTCATATCTCTGTGATTTTGGGAAAATGCACTTATTTTGTAATCTTGTATATCATAACCCAAATCAGGTAAGTGTGCAGTTACTATTGTTTTCTTTCTTACTATTTAATCTTTATACCAGACTCTCTTGTCAGTAGTTGTCTGATTGGTTTGGAATATTGCATTAGTCTGTAGATTCTAGTCCCTTAAATTAATATATCACATGAAAGATGATTTGTTTTAGTTACCTTTGCAGGATGATCAACCAGATGTCCAAGGACTATCTGTTATTTTATCAACTGGAAGATGTGCAACTCAAAGTCCAATAGGTGGTATTTTGGGATTTTTTTTTTCTAATCTTTTTGATGATATCAGGATATAACAATTTAAAACATAAATTGGTACTGAATATTTGTCTTATAAACATACTTGATTTAAAAGCTAGATTATTTGTGCAGGTTTGTTAATGTACATAGTTTCCATTTTACCGTGGATAAGTTACAGTTTGTAATAGTCTTTTTGGGTTAGTTTAACTCATTTTTTCCATGCAATAATCTTTTCCAAATAGTGTTTTGTTACACAAGATAAAATGTCGAAACATTCGTGGAAAAATAGGCATAAGTGTGTGATAGATATACAAAATTTGAGTGTTTAGAGATGCAGCTTGTTAAGGTTGCTCGAAAAATATACTGATATATGAACTTGAGTGGTACATCAATGGTTCATTATATTTGAAATTAACCAGTGCTATTTTTTTAATGACAACATTAATTTGTGGAAGGAAACAATTTAAAATTACGGTCAGTTTGATGAGTAAAAGCCTGGATGGTAATCACCCGTCTTTTTTAATGCAAATTGATGAATTTCATAGAGTTGACTATATCAGGAGTGTGAAAACTTCTGATTTGGGATTAAGAGTTGAGTGCAGCTTGTTCCAATTAAAAGACCTGATTGAGCTTGTTCTTTTGAAGGGTTATAACTTATAATCCATATTCTGAAGCAGACTTTTCACATTACAACCAGTCAAACTTGGTGTATATCCTCAACTTGGCTATCGGCCTTTACGAAGTTGCTGCACGTTGAGATAGTGAAGAATCAGAGGGATGGTGAAAAATGTTAACATTCTTGTGGGTCTTTATACAATGTTTAGTGAATTGTTGCCAGTTGTCAGTGGTTGTCATCCCCTATGCATGTCTTATAATTTGTCCTATAAATGATAACTCTGTTTCATACACATATGAAGTGGTTAACCAGCTCCTCAACAATGGCAATTGTTAGAGGCATAATTATCTCAGATTGTGGGTTTGTGCATTTTATTATAAGTTGGTTCCTTTGCCTCCCTCTCTTTGCTAACAAGTGAATTCTCAAATGTATGCTAGATTCCATTTGATTTTCATTATATTGCAGCTTGTAGAAGATACAAAAAGTATACTTATGAGAGGGTTACATGTTTATCTCAAACTAATATTCAATGCAGATTTGCAACAGCATAATAGAAATAGTTGCTAAATGGGAACTAAATACATTTTGTTTATATATACAGGAACTCGTATTATCTAACAGAATAAGCCTAAAGAGGTCAAATATGCCTTTAGAAAACCAAATAAGACTTCTGCAAAATCAGTAGACTCCATGACGTGGACATCTTTTACATCTTGACGCTGGATCAATAAGTGTGTTCTTTGTTGGCTGTGCCTTTCCCTTTTAAAAATTATCTCCTGTTACTTTCCCTTCACACCAGCTTCATATAAGGATCCACGCACCACTCTTTTGGGAAGGCCATGTCCTGTATTCAAACTGAACGCAAATTTGTGATGGAAAATTAGATGCACAAGTTTATTCCGTAACATTTAACTTATGGGATAAAATAAAACAAGAGATTTTTTTTCCCATTTTAGTGATTGCCCATCATGTAAACATTTGAATCTGCCTCTCTTACACCCACACGATGTTTTTAATAATTTCTGATGGTACATTTACTCCTTTACAATGTAATTTAGTTTCTTGTCTGGATGATGGAGATTAAGTCAATTTTCAGGTCTGGTACATATAACATGTCTCCAACAAAAGCATTCGACATTTGACCTCGTAATAGGAGCTTATTTTTTAAAGATCTGAATTTTGCTCTTCAACAACCACATTTTAAATTTTTTTAATTATATCTGATAATTTATCTTCTTAAATAGCACATCATGTCCTCAGTTTAGCTGACAGACTTTAAGTTTTTTTTCTACCCGGGTGCATGTAACATGTCTCCATCCTTCTTTAACCATTTGCCATCTTAATATAAACCTTCGTGGTAAAAACGAGAAGCTCCTTCTTTGGTGGCCACAACTTGTTTTTTACTGTTTCTGATGTACATGTCCTCTTTAAATATCACACTCATGTCACCCTCAATTTGTGTAACAGATCAAGTACTGAAATGTTTTTTTTAAAATCTCAGTTTCATCCATGAAGATTTCTTGGCAGACTGAATTTTGAATTTCAGATAATCTCACAGTTTAGTTTTTATCAATCCCTTCATTTCTAATTTGTTTGATCAGATGGTGAGACTTGTTTATGATTTTCTTCATTAGTAGTACTTGAGATAGACTTAGGGCTAGCATGGTTTAGGTTAATAATTGTATCCTTGAAAAGAACAAGGACTTGTTAGTTCTTTGCTATTTGTAATGTCCCTGGTCTATTTTCAAGAAAATATGCATTCTTTTCCATAGTTATTTAGTCAAACAGTTTGCATGCACCCCTTGAAAGGAGCTAAACTGAAATGTTTAGAGAAGATTCTGAATTATTCAAAAGTTTTTCTTTCACTGTTTGTTGTTTGATGGATGACTTCAATATATAAATTGGTTTGGTATGCATGCACCGAAAACTACCAATCCCAGTAGCACTACCGAATAACCAGAATAGCAGATTAAAAGAATGACAGAACTGAAACGTTAAATCTTACCTTAATTTGATATTGCATAGGTCTGAGATACACATTGGAGAGCAATCATTTCATGACGAAGTAACATAAAATACTGTAAACTGAAAGTTGAGCAGCTACAAATATCTTGAATAATAGTTATGACTTCATACATACTACATAGAACTCAGCGATGAGTCTTTACTCTTTAACAAATATATTCCAGCATACACTGTCTTGGACACTCGGAAACTCCATGGTCAAGGATACATCCAGTTTGATCTTCAACTGTAAGGAGATAGGGAAGTAAACCCTACCAAGGTATTGATTCTGAAATGTTTGGCTACATCTAACCCTTAACTCACACACCCAGGCCCGACATTGCAATGGCAGCATACAAATACACTTGGCAACTACCTAACCCCTCGGCAAACTGAAAGCATATTTCCAGGGCTCAGGAACAATAACCAATATCTGAAATATGCAAATATGATTCAGATTCCATCTTCATACCTCTGCACAATATTTATGGTTCCCACAACCACAATATGGAGTCTCAAGCTCTTGGGAAGGCTCCCAAGACCAGCACCATGCATTCAAATTCTATTTGTATAGAGGAAAGGCGGTTAGAATGGAGGTTTCCTTTGGCTTTGACCTCCTTTACAACAGCAAACACATCCTTGGCGTCAACTTGTTGCTTGTGTGTCTTTTTGCACCAACTTTTGGATCTCACTCTGTGGTCCAGAGAACTATTATAGAATGTAGAAAACTGATATCCCTCTTGAATATTACTAAAAAATGTTTAAAATAAGCAGTACGAATTCACGCTCAACCAAATCAAAGCCCCATCGACAGACACTTGTCTCCAATGAGATTCCTGAAGCTTCATGCACTAGAGGAGAATATTATTCATGCTGTCAAGAACCAATATATCAGGTGCGGTAGTAATGAACAAGCCTGATAAGGAGTTAGCATTCATGTCCTCCATAATATGAGCCGCAGACAGAAGTTTGGAATATTCCTTTCCCATGTTTAATCAAAGAGACTCCCCCGACTTTCAAACCAATGATTTCAATCACCCATCATTATCATAATAATATCCAAAATAAATCATTTGCCCAAGTATTCAATCTGTAGTACTTGGCATCCCAATAAACTTCAACTAACAGCTTATCAAAAAACTGAATTAAAGTTACCAGATATTAATGGAGCATGCATAAAGAAGCAATAAATAAACCTTTGAATCTCAATAAATTTGTGTCTAAAAGAGACTTCAGAAATTTAATACTTATCTTTAAAACCCTTCTATGAGATATCCAGCTGAAACCTCCATCAAATGAACAATGAGATCTATTAACAATAATGAGCAATGGTGAATCCTGAATTTGCGTCCAATCCACAGATGGAATTGGGTTTTTGTCCAACCCACCAAAACCCATGTTTTTCTGTCCTAAGGTTTCCTAAACCAAAAGCCACAAGCTCTCAGAATTTTTCAAGAGAAATAATAAACCAAGCATAATGAAAGAGCCTCTTACTGCTCATTTATAGCCAACTAGAGAAACTTCTAGAATTATTTATAAGTTTCCCTCTCCTTTTCATATTTAACTTTAGCCTGGGAATAAGTAAATTGACATTATATAATTAAAATAAGTCGTCATTAAATTTATTTATTTTTCAAGAACTTAAATTTTAATCATCTAATTAAATTCTAAGGCCAAATAAATAAAGGGGACATTACACTATTGTACCTGATGTATGTTCTAGTGTTGTTGACCAATTTTTAGTCATTTGTTGACATTATTATAATTTTCTTTATTTGTCAGTTAAATTCTAGGCAGGAGACTTAAAAACATCTTTATTTTCATTATTGTAATCTTTAGACAACTGTTCTATTACATTTTTTATTCTTTTTGATATTGTAATCAGTTATAACATTTTCAGATTTTTGCCTATTTTACCAATTTTCGGACAAATTTTCTGGTAGTCTCCTATATCTACCAAAACCACATAGGAACAAGATCACCAAGGCATGTCAGTTTTCTATAATAAGGACTATTTTCCATCCACTTGAATCAAACCTGACATGTATACAACAACATGGAGCAAAATTATGTAATTAAGGCTTCTTGTGATGGACATCATTAATATAATTGGTCTCATGACACTGTTCCGCTATTCTGCCAAAGTATCACAAGAGTGATATAGCTTTATCACCAAATTATTTTTGTACGTCAATGTATGATGTTATATATTTTAATTGTCAAGTCTTTGCTAAGAAGTGAAATTGTTCAAACATTTAATTTAAACTTGTCCGGTGCATATTTATCACAATTCTGTGTGTGTTCTTATAGTTGCTTTATGATCAAAACATTTATGGGGGCTTTGATTGTTTATTAATTACCAAGGATTTTCCTGTATATTTTAATATGAAATACAATATAAACAGAGGTTGAAGCAGTAAAGAAATCATTGAACAATTTAAGTCTTATAAAATGAATGTTAGTTTCCTGTTTGCAGGTTATGAGGATGTTCCTGCTTATCGTTTATCTTTGATGGAGGATACAAAATCTATTAATCAGCTGGTATATTTGCTTCTGTTCTCTTATTCTTTTTCAACATTTGGAGTATGTTTTCCAAAAAAAAGGGTTGCATGCTAATGCTAGATCTAGCTTTTGTAATGTGACTCCCATCGACAGTAATATGTTTCTTGCTATACAAGATAGTTACTTCTCTTCATTTCTTTTCCTGTTTCATTTGAATGAAAGCTTGACGAATTTTTATTTTCCATTCATTTTTTTGTCAATTATTAGTGTAACAATCTCATAATTTGGACCTGGATAATGTTGCTCATAAAAGTACATAATGTTTGTTTGCTGTTACATTTCTAGAATGTGCTGGTTCAAGAGGGAAAGGAGATGGCAGCTGTGCTTTACACCTATCGCAGCTGTGTTAAAGCTCTTCCTCAGGTCATTTTTTTTAGTTTCATTCCTTTTCTCTAATGACACCAGATTTATGAAACAAGTCTTCAATTTTTTGGTAACCATTATTGAAAATGTTATGTAGATGGACTATTCACATTTTCATAAAATGTTATTAGACGAATCACCTTCTAAAGCATTTTTCATCATGTGGTTGTCTTTGTTAAAATACCCTCTAAATATCTTGCATAATATGCCCGTCTTTTTGCCACAAATAACAGACACATTTAGCGTGCATATGAATCCAATGGGATTGGCTTTGTTGATCTTTTGCCAAGATTGCCTGAAGATATTGTCAAAGTAGGATTTAAAATAATTAGCTATCATAAGTGATTGTATTGAGTTCAAATGGTGTAAAGTTAGGAACTGTGAAGTATCATACAAATATTAATTATCATTAGTTTCATTTTGGTGGTTTTAAGTTTTTAACACAATTAGGAATATGGGTAAAACTCCTTCGGGACTTTGTTTTGTTTGGTTGTAAGGTTGTTTCATAGACAGTCAACTTGACTTCCTTATGTAAGCCCATCTAATAGGTGTAATTATAGTTTCAAAACTTGCCCAAAACTCACAGGAATCGGAAGTCACAAAGAAGGTTGAGAAACTTGCCCATTAACTCACCTAATGATTGTTAAGTGTTTCTTAATTTGCCAAGTTTCTGCCTAGTCAGTAAGCTCAAATCAAAATTGGGTCTGTTGAGTTTTGGAACTATGGGTAAAAGTTTTGTCCATTCAAGAATTGGTACGTTCTTGACATACAAGAATCTTCATGTGTAAAATAACTAAGCATCTTGTGGAAGTTTGTGCTAGTGTTCTCTGATGATATTCTGATATACAACAAAAATTGAGAAGAACACCTTCAATATATTGATGAGGTTTTGGGTATTATGGCAGCACAATTGTTGTTTGCCAAGGCATCTAAATGTGAATTTGGGGTGATAGAAGTGCTATACTTGGGTCATGTGATTTGTGTGAATGGGGTTAAGGTGGATCAAGAGAAGATTCAAGCCATCCTTGATTACGCATTTAAGAGGTGTCATGTCCCCCTCTAATTGGGACCTAATTCTATTTTCACCTTATAGCTCATCCTTGCCCCCGTGAGCTATTAAGAAATGCAAGGGGGGGGGGGGGGGGGGGGCTNGGGGGGGGGAGGCTTTTATGTGTTGTGCCTTAGGTGCCACTCTTGGTGCATTTGATTTGATTTGAAATTCAAATCACGACGCCAACATTATTCTTGGCCAACTTGCTTGTTATTGGAGGTGTTTGGCCTCATACCTATATTGGCCTTCTTGGAGCAATTGAACATCATTGATCATCTCTTTTTTATCACTTGTAATTCCAATTTGGAATTAGATATCTGAGCTTGCAGTTTCAAAGGTGCAAGACACTCGCTATTCTGCTAATCAATTTGGAGACCAAATTGACTACAATCTGAGTTTAGTTGTCATTCATACAATTGGCGATCACAATAACTTCATCGTGGTTGCGAACATATCTTTACATTCCATTGTCGGCGATCACTACAATTTGTATAACAGCTGCAAACATTATTACATATTCATGGTGGCGGCAATCTACACATCCACATATTCATGGATGCGGCAATCATCATACCACACAGTGGCAACGATCTCCATACTCTTTGCATATTACATAGCAATCAGTATCTCTGTGGTATTAATCAGTGTATATGACGGAGTGATCAGTATTGCTGTAGCTTAATCTCTGCCTATATCATAGCGACCAACATTCATCTTACTGAGGCTGGCATTTAGCATTACATAATGAGGATCGACAGTGATATCATTGGCATATGTTCTGAGTCTTGTCAGCACTGCTTGTTGGACAGCGATATTTATTACTTGGTGTAATCTATTCCATGACTCCCAACGCGGAATTATCATGTAAAGACTAAGGTGCAAACTCCTGCCATTTGTACTCAATTATATATTGATATCAGATTTGTGTGCATTGTTCGAAATTGCTATTGGTAGTTTATCATATGTCTATCATTTGCTTGTATATGCTGCTTTGGGACATTTCAAGAGGTTTCCTTGGATTGTGTAGTTATTACAATTACAAGAGATTCAGGAAGGGGTGTTCATAGTTCACTGCACCTCTTACAGATTTGACGAGGAAAAGATCATTCACGTGGTCGGATTCAACACAACAGGTGTTTGATCTTCTGAAGGAGATAATGAGCACTTGTCTAGTTTTGACTCTTCCTGATTTCTCTCAAGCTGCTTGAGTGTGATGCTTCGAGGGGATCAGAGTTGTGCTTATGTAGAATAAGCACCCCATAGCTTATGAAAGTAGAAAACTTAGGGATGTTGAGAGACAATATTCTACATATGACAAGGAGATGCTTGCAATAAATCATGGCTTGGCTAAGTATAGACAATATCTGATTGGAGGGAAGTTTGTGGTAAGGACCAATACTTTGAAATACTTCCTTGGACAAAAGGACCTGAATGAGAGGCAACGAAAGCGGGTAAGCATATCGCAAGATTATGACTTTGGTATTTAATATGTGAAAGGGAAGAAGAATGTAGTAGTTGATGCTTTATCTAGGAAACCTACTTTTGTGTGTTATGTCTGAGATTCAAAAAATTGGAAGCTGTATTTTTAGTTGAGCTAAGAACACTTTTGCATGTGAGATTATAGATGGGAAGATTTATGTTGATCCATATAAGGTAATTGAGGGCATCGTCTACTTCAAAGACAATCTACTTGGTTCGTGAATAAAAATGAGAGAAGAGATTCTTAGGACTGTCCATGGTACTCCATCAGTAGGCCATCAGGGATACTTCAAAATCTATAGGTGGATGAGAGAGGTTTTCTTGGAAGGGAAGGATGACGTACCTAGACAGATTCTGGATTGTGTTGTTTGTCAACAAAATAAATTTGAACATACTTTTCTAGTAGGTTTATTGCAGCCCTTGCCTTTCCTTGATTGGATCTGGGCGAGTTCATCAATGGATTTGATTGGAGGGCTCCTTAAGGTGCGTGGTAGAGATTGCATTTATGTGGTGTTGGATAGATTGATTAGGTATACACATTTCGTTGCCATATCATCAATATATATAAGGCACCACAGGGGGCAAATTTGTTCTTCAAAGAGGTATTTAGGCTCATGGATTTCCTAGAAACTTTGTTGGTGATTGGGGCAACAAATTCTTTAATGTGTTTTGGCAAGAGATCTTCAGATTGGTGGTTACAAAGTTGAGCACAATTTATCACCCATAGGCAGATGGATAGACAAAAATTATAAAAAAGTGGGTTGAGGGGTTCTTAAGGAATTATGTAGCTAATCATCAAAAGGCTTAGGTCAAATGGTTGTATTCGGGTGAGCATTTCTACAACACCACTTATCACATGAGCATTGCCATGACACCCTTCAGAGCTTTATGAGGATATGACTGAGCACCTTAGGCTAGAGATTGGATGTAGGAGCATCAAAATATTATGAAGGCTTTGAAAGAGAACATTCAACAAGTGTAGAATCAACAAAAGATGTATGCAGATAGGCACAAAAGTGAGATATTTTGTGGTTGGATGTATCATATACCTTTGGTTGCAGCCTTATTAACAATCCTCACTTAAGAGGAGTGGTGCAGAAAAATTGAAACCCAGGTTTTATGGCCCTCACAGGATTATACAGAGGAATGGGGAGGCTAGCATATGAACTGGAGCAACCTGAGCATAGCGAAAATCATAATGTGTTCCATGTTTCTTGCCTTACAAGGAACTAGGGCAGAACATTACACTCTTTGTAGAGCTACCATTGTTGGATGAGGAGTAAACTGGTCTCGATTCCATAAGCCATAAATGATGTCAAGGAGACGAGGCTTAGGAACATGAATATTTGATTAGGTGGAAGGACATGCTTGCAAAAGATGCCACATGGGAAAGAGTGTAGATTTTTTAGCATTCAAATCTACGATTGCTTGAGGACAAGAAATTTTAGAAGTTGAGGATTGTAATGTCCCTTCTTTGACGTAGGCACTCGGGGAGGTATTATTAACTTATGCCATTCCTGTAGGCTGATTCATAAAATTAGAGAGTAAATAAATAAATAAAATTAAGTTGCCTTAAGTTGTGGGCAACTAACTCAAATCTAACCACTTATAAACGGAGCTAGACATGATTCAAACACAAATTTCCACACAATTCAATCTCAAGTTTAGAAAGACAGAACCACAAACATTCTCATAAACAGATTCAAACACACATCACTCAAGTTAGCCACAAAAAAATTCATATTAAAGCTTAGGCTACTCAAAGCAGTAGACCTATTTGGATATAGAATATTTTATTTCCAGACACTATGCGACATCCACTAACATTTCACAAAGACCTAGAAATTTCAATTCAACATGATTCTGTTAACACAAACATCAAGAGTTAGAAGATGGAGAGTAGAAGGGGTTGAAGGCTAGGGTTTCACAACATTTGGCATGGAGAATTGACTCAGTTTTAGAGGATTCAAGTGCAACAAGGTCATAGAAATAGGGAATGGTGTCCACTAGGCTTAGCATGGAAGGATCGATATGTTGGGAGATGAGATCAAACTGTGAATGACTAGCAGAATTTTGTCAGAAAGGAAACCCCGGTGAAGAATAAATGAGGATTTGCAAAGATATTTACAGGTTCAAACGAAGACTTAAAAGGAGTTGAGTGGCAAATGTGGAAGTCGAAAGGGAATCATCTAGCGGAAGAGGAAGCTCAAGTCATTAAATCAGCTCACAACCGAGTAGTTTCACTGAGAATAAAGGATGACAGTTGGAGGGAAGTGGTGAAGTTGTACAAGGACAACATTTTTCATGAAATCAGACGGCAAGTGGTCAGCATATTCTCGAGTTAGGGCTTGGTGCAATATTTAATTGGGTAAGAACATCATTCTTAAAACCCTCCCAAATGGCTTTTTTATGATTTGTGAAAACCCTAGGGAAAAGCGATGGATTTTATTGAATTGTCCTTTCTTTATGGGAGGAATGAGTTTTATTATCAAGGATTGGGAGCCAAACTTTGATCCTATTAAAGCATCCATTGAAGAGGTCCCTATGTGGATTCTTCTCTATAAGCTCCCGCAGGAGTATTGCGAGCTTCAACCCTAGAGAACATTGGGAGCAAACTAGGGAAGTTTATTAGAGCATATGAAGCAGTGAAAAAAAGGGACTATAGCATGTATGCTCGCATATGCATCGTTTGAAACCATACCCCACTCCCGCGTGTAGTAGAGTTGCATTTTGATGAGAAAATATGATTGTAGGAAATAGAAAATGAAAATATTGTTGAAAATTGCAAAGTCTGCAAAGGAGTGGGCCATCTAGAGGAAGATTGGATTAGGGATAAGGGAAAGGTTTGGAGAGTGATAGACTAGCCAAAAAGTTGGATGCCCTTTCTTGCAATGATATCCCCCTTAGTGAAGAACGAAACTTTACGAAAGCTTTACCGTTAGATGTGGGTTGTGGGGATACATCTCCTTCTTTGACAATATTGGAGGAAATCAATTAACCTTAGTCTTATGTGGAATATCACACTAATGTTCGAAAGGATAACGATTCCTTACAGTAGGAGGAAGGAGGCTATCATGGGAGTCCTAGAGGTGCGAAACCGTTGGAGGATGGAGCTAGGGTCTCTTTGCTATCTCATTTTCAGGTGATTAGAGGTGAGGAGCACAAAAGGATTCATGAAAACAAGGAGTACTCTAATGAGGCCCATGGACTAATTAATTCTGAGGTTTCAAACGAGTTGATTATTTTTAAGGAGGGGATTGAAGATATTGCTACAATATTGGAAGACCTTAGGGGATTAGATCATAAAAATGAGGCAGAAAGGGTAGCAGTGGAAACGACAGAGGATATGTGTCAACCCCCTATGAAAGAGATTCATGTGTCTCCAACCCGAGGAGATTAGGTTATTGAAGAAATTGGCATGAATTCTCCACGACAATCAAAAGTTGCCCATGGGCTTTCAAGGTCTTTCTCTAAAGCAGATGAAGAATTTTTTGGTTTGGAAGATGATGAAGGGGTTTTAGAATGCAGAAATATTGAACAGACTAAAACTAGGTCTTCAAAAGTCAAGAATGGGGAAAAAGGTAAAAGAGGTCCTAAATCCATGTGGTTCAAGTTGGAAATTGTAGGCAGTGCCAAGGATCAAACCAAATTGAGATCTGGGAAGGGCTTCTCCCTTCCCCAGACGCCATGAAGGTCTTATCGTGGAATGTCAGGGGTTGTAATGCCCCTGACAATGTCTGATCAAAAAATGCTTTGATAAGACAAAACAATATGTTGTGTTGTTGCAGGAAACTAAATTAAGTAATGTGGAGGCTAAGCGTTTGTTAAATAGATGGAAATTCTAGAAAGGATCGTTTGTGGAGGTTGAAGGGGCTTCTGGGGGGCCTGGGAGTTCTTTGGAATCCAAATACTCCGTCCGCTTCCCTTGTAGATTGTGAAAAAAATTGGCAGCTTTTGAAGGTGAGATTGCTCTTTTCTCAAGTTGATTTCTTTTTGTTTAATATTTATGGCCCTCCGCGTTCTTGTTTGAAGAGGAGGCTCTGACATTCCCTCTTGGTTAAAATTCAGGAAGTTAGTATTGTCGTGGTCATTCTTGGAGGGAACTTTAACGACACCCTCAGATCCTCAGCGAAAAAAGGTGGAATGGTGGATCAGGGTGCTATTCAAATTGATTTTCAAAATTTTGTAACTTCCAATGGGTTGTGGGAAGTTCATTGTAATCAGAGGACATTCACTTGGATGAATGGGAGAAAGGGATTTCTCAACATTGCTGAAAAATAATATCGCTTCTTTTTGGGTGGTAAATGGGTTGATTAGAACTTAGTTTTTGAGGCAGCAATATTTCCCATTACTCGCTCAAACCATTATCTTATCCTTTTTTTTTCAATCCAGAATGATGGTGTTTCGATTCGTTGTCCTTTCAGAATGGAGAAAATATGGTTTGAGGAGGAAAATTTTAGAACTATGACCGCTTCTTCGTGGCGTTTTGCCTTCTCGTGGTTTGGTAGACACTCTTTCTTTTTCGAAAAACTTCAATTCATTAATTAAAAATTTAAAGCATGGAATAGATTACATTTTGGAAATATCTTCTCTTAGTAAAGGGATCTAGAAAAGAAGTTGGAGGTTTTGCATGAAAGAATTATTCAACAAGGCATGATGGAAGAGGACTTTGAGGAAGAAAAAGTTCTTAATGCTCAATACTTGGAAATCTTGGCCAAGGAATTTTGGAGACAAAAGTCATGTGAGTGTTGGTTGAAGGAAGGGGACATAAATACGATTTTTTTTCATAACTCAGTGAAAGGTAAAAGATTTGTTAACAAAATCTTTGGAATCAAGAAGAGCAATGGCCATTGGACGAGGGAGAAGGTGGAGATAAATCGAGAAGCAGTGAATTACTTCCATTCGCGTCTATCGATGGACTCAGCGACCCAGGACTATGAGAGTATTATTGGTGTTATCCCAAATATAATTTTAGATCAACAAAATGCTTTTCTGTAGAAAGAGGCCAGTTTAGAGGAAGTAAAGCAAGCTCTTTTTTCTATGGAGGGGGATAAAGCCCCTGGTCTGGATGGGTTCCCGATCTTCTTCTAAAATATGTGGGATTTGTTTAGTACGAATCTTTGGAAAGTGGTGGATGAATCAAGAGTTGCGAGGGCTAATCTTGGAGACTTAAATAACACTTTGATCACATTGATCCCCAAAAAAGAGGAAGTGCAAACTTTTGAAGATTTTTGACCCATTTTGTTGGGTGGATATTTTGCAATCGACAGTTTTAAGAATCAATTGCAAAATAGTGGTTCCAGCCACAGTGTGTGAGACACAGTCTCTCCTAATTATAAGGGAAGGCTCCCCCTTCTTATTGCGTCTTGAATCAACAAAACACTTAACTACTATTTACACTAAGCTAAATCAGGGTGGGAGATTCATCCTATTCTCTTATTTTAGAATAGATGTTACCATTATAATATGTTCTTTAATCGATGGTGTGTTTCACTTACAAAGTATTCGTTGGAGCAATAATCCCAATAAACATAAGATTAGACATAAGAATAATCTTTAGCGTACCAGCATTTTATGTAACCAAGAAACTCATGAAAGCTCAAAGTCTTTCCATGGCTCCGTATGAGATTTTGAGAACAAGAATAAGACACATGCGCAACTCAAAGTCTCCATCATGTATTTCACCTTGCATGCACAAATGAAGAAAACGAAGTAGCACAAAGTCTGCAAGCTATTCTCTTGCTTGAGTGTCCTATGTTAATCTCAAACTTGATAAGCAACTCAAAGTCTGCAAGACCAAATTTGAAACCAAATTATAACTTTGAACACACTACGCAACTCAAAGTTTGCAAGATTGAGTTCAAATCCCTCTTGAATGAAAACACAAAATCACAATCAATATCCAGAAAATGTCGTCACATAACACCTTAAATCAACACAAAGTATGAAAGCAAGTTGTCTCTTTTATTGAAAGTAATTTAATTTACATCTAAGCTCAAAGTCTTAGAGTGCATATACAAACTGATAGAGTTTTCGTGCCTTGCCAAAAGATAAAATTCTACAATGAGCCCTCTTGTAATTATAAGAGAGAGGTTGTGAGAAAAACATGGAAAACTAACTACCTAAAGTTGACTTATTCAACATTACAGTCCTATGTAATGTGATTACATGTAATGAGACATGTAATTGGAATTTTTTGTTTTGCATGTTTGACTACGTATGCAATTACAATGCTATGCTTTACATGTAGCCTGTCAAAACTACATTACAGAATGCATGATGAAAAATAAACTAAGTGTCTGACAAGACACGACTCATATTACATCAACCTCTGTCAAAGAGATCTTCGTGTCACCTGATTGCCAAGTGTTGAAAATCTTCAAATCTGTACATGGGTGGGAACATCTGCGGAAAATAACACTTTGACCTCTGCATTTGGTGGCATCATTGATTTTCGTTTTTGCCCATGACTGGAAACAAGTTCACGATCCGTTTTATTGATCCACTATCACTTGCTTGAAATCAGTCTTGAAAGCATTCTAAAGTTGATGAAACTTGAATTTCATCTTTCCTTTACGCATGACGGTTGGCTCTCTAAATTTGGATGAACATATGTAGCATTTGGTTTTGAAAGTTGGTAGATCATGTCTGCAAACTATGCTTCAAACAAGGCTAAAGTGAAAAAGTTGCTTTTTGTGGGCCATGGATGGAATTCGGAGGTTTTGGACCCAACTGCATGTTTGACTGCATGTGTAGTTCAACTTGTAACAATTTATGTAGTTGGACCAAAAAGTTCCTACTACATGGGAAAAACAAAAGACTTTAAGTGAAATTGGAGGTTTTGGACCCAACTGCATGTTTGACTACATGTGTAGTCCAACTTGTAACAGTTTATGTAGTTGGGCCAAAAAGTTCCTACTACATGGGAAAAACAAAAGACTTTAAGTGAAATTGGAGTTTTCTGACCCAACTGCACTTTAAGTTACACACATAGCTACATATGTAGTTCATCGTGCAGTTAGGTCAAAAAGTTCCGACTTAACTTGGAGTTGCTTAAACTTGGGTATTGTAGGAGATTTTTGATGCGACTACACATTTGATTACATGTAACAAAACATGCAGTTGGTGTAATAATCTCCACTTTGGAAATGGTATGAGTCGAGGTTTTGGAAGTGATTGCATGTTCGACTACATGTAACTGAACATGTAGTTGGTGTAAAAATCTCCGGTTTGCAAATGGTAAGTATGGAGATATTTGAGGTAGTTACACTTTTGATTACATGTAGCAGTACATGTAATAGGCCTCAAAAGTTCCGACTTTGGGAAAATGGTAAATCTGAAACAACTTTTTGTCGGGAATTTTTGGGTGGATTGCATATTTCTTTGCACGGAAAGGGACATGTAGTTGAATATGCAAAGGGTATGGAAAATCCTAAAATTGAAAGTGTGGGGGCAAAAATAACACTTTCTGAGGGTATTACATTTTGAATTTTGTGAAAGGCTACATGCAGTAGTACTTGCAATTGGGATTAGAAATCTCGATTCTGATACATCATTATGATACATCGTTCATGGTGTATATCAAAAATCTGATTTCTCAAGGTATAGGTATGCAATTTAATAAAAAACATGATTAATTTTCGTAGAGTTGACGTTAATTTCATTAAAACAAAATTAACGACAACAACTGGCTCTGACTGGGGAACATCTCTTGTTCATCCTTGGAAATGACAAAAGATGCAGAATCCAGTTCTCTAAGTGCCTTATTCCATTCCATTGGGCTATAGAGTCAAGCGGCCAAAAAAACAAAAACAAAAAACAAAATGACTAAAAGATACAACTGACACAAATAAAAAAAACGAAGCAAAAACGTGTGCAAATGCACTTATTAAAAAGATAAAACCTACCTAACCAGAACTAACCAGCAATGGAACCTTTCAAACAAAACCATTCACCGGCTCAGCAAAATAGCTGCCCTTTTATAGTAGCTTGCAATACCTTTCATGTTCACAAGCAACTTTATATAGATGAACCATGAGCAATGGTGCCAAAATTTGATGTAGTACTCCTTGGAAGAGATGAACAAATTCACTTTCTTCAGACAAATCATATGCACTGCTGCCCCAAAATGGGTCCATGAATTCAAACTGCTCTTGCTCAAAAGAACATGCTTCCTTAGCTTCTTTCTCCAATATTGCATAAGGCTCAGGTTCAAATGAAACCTTTGTCTTCCTGTTGGCTTCCAACCAAGCGAGATGTCTAATTGGACATCCCCTTGATCGTACAAAGATTGATCTTTTCTGGCTAGCTGCAATTCGAATAACTGGTTCATCAACCACCATCACCTTAGGCTGATCGGAGTGATTTCCTTCATGTGATTCAGATGAAAATACGACCGCACTACATACCTTAGTATGCTGTCCACAAAATTCAGACTTGGGAAAAACTGAATTGTTCATGAAAAGACCTTCATCAATCTTGTGGGTAGTTCTTTCATACGTAGCGTGTTCAAGTTCAAGACCTTGAGACACAAATGCGTCTTTTTTAACTTGACTAGGACTTTCATGCATGTCTATCTTCTCACGTCTGATGACATGATTGTCTTCATTCGCTTGAACATTAGAAGGATGATTTTCATCTTTTTGCTTATTATCAATGGCTTTCTGAGACTACGTGAACCAGATATGAGAGTTGCCATCTATATCTGTTTCCTTTTCCTGGAAGAGAATAACAAGATCATTAGCTTCAGATACAAGATGCTTTATTGCTGCCTTCATTGATGGTGTCTCAATAGCAAGCTTCTTTGGTAATGAAGCTGACTTATGTTGATACCCCTTAGCAAAACTACGAACAACATTTGGGAGAGGCCTCCTTTGTACATCCTTATGAGGAGCAAAGAACATACCTTGAGCTATTTGCTTTTTAAGGGCAAGCAACTCATTTGCTAACCTCTACACCACAGGATCTGTCCTAGTTATGGAAGAAAATGAATCCAAAGAAAAAGAACTTTCATCATATCCACTTGCTTCAATTTTTATTTGCCCGACAAGAACGAGATCATCCTCGATTCCAATTGCCAAAGTCTGTGCGGCTGCGAGAGTAGCCGAAGCTGCTCTGCTTAGAAGAAAGCTAACTTTAGGCACTTGAGCATTTACTAAGAAACATTTTAAGTTCACAGTTGTAGGTTGAGCAACAACTGGAATTCTTCGTGTCAACTTGTTGAAATGAGCAATGAATTCACGCATAGATACATGAGACGCCTTCTTCAACCAGGTAAGTTGGGCCAATAGAGCACAAATTGGAGATTTTCTTTTTTAACACCAAAATGGATAAGCAACTGGAGATTTCTAGGATTCTAAACATAAAAATTGGCTCACTCCCTTGGCAGTTTTTAGGCATTCCCTTGTTTGCAGGAGCTGGTAAGAGCTCTATGTGGAATAACCTTCTTGATAGTTGCAACAAATGGCTAGAAGGGTGGAAGAGTTGTTGGTTGCCTTTGGCAGGATGCATCTTGATGTTGAAGTTAGTGGTCTTTGCTGTACTGTTGTTTTCAATGGTGTGTTTTAAAATCCCTGTTGGGATCTTTAAAGCTATAGAAAGAAGGATGAGAAAGTTTCTTTAAAACGAAAGTCACGAGCAAGAAGAAATTCTGCTTCTAGCTTGGGAGAAGATTTGCTGGCCTAAGAATGTTGGTGGTGCAGGATTGCGAAATTGGCAGTTGATGAATGAAACCATGGGTGCAAAATTAGTTTGGAACTTGTATGAACATTCTGATCAAAGATGGTCGAGGATTCTCAAGGCTGAATACTTGTACTGTTAGGACAAGAGTAGGATTTTTACTATTCAAAATCCCCCTACAGGGTCAACCATTTGGAAATTCATGATGTCATGTAGATTTTTGATTACAAACCATATTTCATGGATGGTTGGGGATAAAAATCTGCGAATTTCTCGACAAATTTGTGGAATGACCTGAATGTTGTAAGTGATGACTCAAGACTACAAGAAGTGCAGAGAGTCTCTTGTGCCCATTTGGGGTAACAAAGTTATTGATTTATTGGAAAGGGATCTGCACAACACTATGGGTGGTTGGAGATGGAAATCACCGAATTTACTCCCTTTGAAGAGTGGGGACAAAGATCTATTGAGGAATACCTTTAAAGAAAGGATGGTTTTGATCTCAAAAGAAAAATATGAGATTATTTTGTGCGGCTCTCAAAAAGGAAAATTCTTAGTCAAAATTGAGTATAAATTATTAGGAAGTGCAGACACCCTGGACAATTGGTTTGCAACTCTTTGTTGGGGGAAACACTGTCTTCCTAAAGATGGAACATTTTCATGGCTAGCTTCGAGTAATCACATTTTAATAGGGGAAAGATTGAAAAGATTAGGTTTTTTGGGCCCTTTTAAGTGCCCTCTATGTGACAAATAGGAATAAACTCTTGATCATCTACTTTTAAATTGTGAATTTTCTAGTAGCTGTTGGAGATTTGTGATTTCTAGACCAAATTACTCTGGCCCATTCCCATCGACTATTCGAGCACTTTTTCAAAGTTGGCTCCCTACGCATGGGAAATTGACTTTTTCTAGCATTTGGGAGGTCTGTCCATCAACAATGTTCTGGGAATTGTGGAAGCAGAGAAATAAGAGGATTTTCCAAGACAAAAGGGAAAATCTGCAAGGGTTGTGCGGTCAAATTGAAATTGCAATCTTTGAGTCGGTAAGTACAACACTTCTAGAGTTAATTAGTCTAATTCTTTTTCCTTAGATACAAATAGGATGATTCAAAGATGTTGGCCAATGATTAAGTTTTGGCTTACTAGTAGGCCTTACTGGTTCATCCAGATGGGAAAAAGATGTAGGGAAAGAAGTGGGAGTGTCCGTAAGAAGGTTGGAATAAGTTCAATTTCGATGGAGCATCGAAAGGTAATTTTGGCCCTTAAGGGGCAAGAATGGTTGCGTGGGATTCGAAAGGGAACATCTTGGCAATTGGAGAAAAAAAACTCAGTGACGAACCAATAATGAAGTAGAAGCCCAAGCAGCCTTAGAAGCTGTAGTATTGGCAAAAATTGAAGATTGACAAATTAGATTTGGAAGGGGACTGGATTATTATTATTCATGCTCTTATGGGGGAAGCTTTGGCATGGAATTTGAATAGGTTTATAAAACCTATTTGTAAATTATTGAAAACATTTAATGCATTTAAATAATCCCATACACCTCGAGCTGAGAATGAGGTGGTAGACGTATTGTCCAAATAGACAGTCACATTTAATGAGGAGGTAAGAAATGATTATATGGAGATGTATGGAGATTTAAATCTCGAGGAGGTGATTTGAAAGTACGCCGCCCAAAGGATAGTGCAATGATTTTTTGGTAAGTTTGTATGGGGAGTGAAGCTTGTTTCAAGTAATAATGCCACATTAATTTCCTACAATATGTCAGGATTTAAGGTGAACCCGACGGGTGGAGATCCATCTTTCATTGAGTAAAGGTGAAGAGTGGAGAGACTATGAGCGATGGAAGCGGGGTTTATTTTGGTGGCAAAGAAGCAACAATTGGCCTTCCTGGGCAAGATCACTGAGAAAAGAATGAAGGGCATTTTCAGAATTCACGACTTCATTTTTATACAGATTGTAGATCTGCTGCTGGGAGAGAAATTCATGAATAGTGACCACCGTTACCATGTAAATGTAGATGTGGTGTTTATGTTTCTTGCTTGGAGCTTGGAACTGGGTTCCAAGGCAAAAGTCGAGCGGGTATTGCGTGTATGTGTGGAAGAGGAGCGGCTCGTTGGTTTGCATTTATTGTCAGCTGTGGCGGTCTCGGGTAAGGGATTCAAGGTGGAAGGGGAGAAACCAAGTGCACAGAGTGTCACGACTCACGGGTGATAGGTTTCACCCATTCATCATTTGGGGTGCGATCAAATTGGAAGAGAGGTACAAAACAATAGAGCAAGTCAGTTGGGAGATATAGTTGAAGTTTTTGCACGAGAGGGGGATTTTGTTGCAAATGGAAGAGGAGGCATGCAAGAGGGGACACAGTGAGCTTGTTTTCGACGTAGCTGACTATTGGTTCAATGGTCTGGAGAAAAAACTAGCAGAGATAGATAAAACAATTATCTGAAGTCCAAGAAAGTTCTTGGTTTTTGTGCTTTTTGTGTTTTGAGTTCTATAATTATTAGTAAATTTCAATAGTACATTCAAAGGTGCATTGGGGGGTGGTTGATGGGTATCACAGAGCCATAGTAATGGCATTTTGTAAAATAGGTTTATATGATGTTTCAAGTTTGGGTATAATTCCGGTATCGGGGGATAGTGTGGTGGTATGGGGTTTGGTATAATACTTATTGTTATGTTGGCAAATGTATGGGTGGTTGTAGGTTCTGGTTGATGGATGGAAAGAAAAATATGGAGACCTTTGTTACTATTAATAAAAATATAATTTTCACTAATCAAAGAAAACACAAACATCAAGACCTAGCATGTTGTCTATTATCTACTCCCTTGTACATTCTATCAGGGTTTGATCATGAACATATGATAGAGAACAACATTTACACCACATAGGACCAGCAATTCAAAACAATTTAGTATAATCATGTCGAAAGAAAGAATGCAGAGTGCGAATAATCATCAATTCCAACTATAAAAAATAAAATGAGCTCTATTGAAACATTAAATCTAGCATGACCAAGGGTCTCAAAATAGTAAGATGCAAAATTTGACGACTAGACAACACATAAGAAGAGCAAAGATTCAATTTCAAGTTCTTGCAATAATTAGGGAATTCACCAATAACCCGAAATAAAGTATCATACTTGGGAGACACTATCAAATGAGTGATGGTAGCCACAATCTAGGGAGTAAATAGCTACATGACACCTAGGAATACAACATCCAAGGTGTGTTCGAGAACATGCTTAAGACCACCATGGGAGTGAGTCTTCTAAGATTGCAAACACAACCTGCACATAGATCACTAAAATCAGCTAACCATTCAATAATAAACCACACTTCAAGTAAACACAACTTCATCACCACAACATGATCACATCATTATGCAAGGGGACATATGCAAGGGTTTCTATAACATCCATAGCAATTACTTTTCTACCAAGGGATCGAACTTTATGAAAGCATCATATTCTAAGGAATTACATTTAAAATGCAAACACACACATAGCCACATTTTAGCAATCTCTAATAGAGAAAGATGAGGCTAGGACATATTCAAGCTTAAAAGCCAATGATATTCTACACATTAACTCATGTAAAGAATGACTAACATTCAAACATGTAGAGATCAATTAACCCAACTAACATACAACATACTATAATAAAAGACGTCGACATACTTCACAAGGCATGAATGTAATGAGCCTGCCTGGCTCTTCTTTATAAACTCTAACCAAATTTACTCCACAAGATAATATAAACAACACTTCGCTTTTGAAACAAATATAAAACCTTTTTTTTTAAAACATTTTTTCAACATTTAAAATCAAATAGTAATTCTGCCAGGAAAGATTTAATTCTTTGAAACAATTACAAGGACTATGTCAAACTATACGGCATTACAATCCTTTGGAAATAACCAGCAATCATTAATTAGAGAGATTGTAAAACGCTGCCTTATATAGTTCCAAATAAATGCTGGCCGCACTATTTTAACACTACCCGCGACATCTATACATCACTTCGAATTCATTTCCTCCTCCACGCTTTAGGTGCAAAGGCAGCTAGTGGCATTAAGGTGGCTGGAAACTATGAAGAAAGATACCAAGTCAGACTTCCAAATCTTTTCCTCCAACCTGCAATATATTGATTACTGAATTTCAATCGCAGCCTCCTCTTGTAATTCGTAACCACAAGAACAATGCAAAACTCAAACAACAATTAAACTTAACACGATTCACTGGATACTAATGATCCAATTCAAGGTGCTGAAACCACAGATCGAATTCACAATTCGATATGCTCAAATTCTGAAACCCTTAACCAGTTCTTCAATCCATAAATTCATAAAATGGCATAAGATGATCTCCTTCAAATGTTTCAAAGTCTTATATCAAAGAGGCATCTTCCTCTACAAGGCTCAAATTCATATCTTCAAGCAGACACTTCTCATTACTTAAAAGCCTTCCTTCATTAGGACTTAGGATATAAATTGTATAATGATATTTGACTTTAATAATCATAAAGTATCATTAAAACATAAGATATCATTAATATCAATGATATAACTTATAACTCCATCATTAATTAAATAAAGAAGGCTGAATGCATCACTCTGATCTCATCCCGCAATACATTGACACTGAAACACTGAAATCCATCATCCCAAAATAAAAACTGGCACCGGGTGACTTACCCAAAATAGTAAGTCCTCTCTGACAGACCCTCAAAACAAAGCATTAGCCCACGAGGGTCGCTATGATGGGCTAACAAACTTGTCCTGCTGACAACTGCTAAATCGGGGACATCACAGTCCTCCCTCCCCAAGTTTGCTTGTCCTCAAGCAATTGCAAACCGGGGTGCTGAAGAATGTCCTCTGATTCCTAAGTGGCATCCTCAATCGGTAAACCAGACACTTGATCAAAAACTCCCTGATAACTCGCTGACGCAAATGACACTCACGAGTCTCCAAGATAACCTTAGGAACCAATTCTAACTTTCCCTCATCATCCAGAGGGGGTAACAGATAAGACGGAACAACATATTTGCCTAACGCCTTCTTAAGGCGCGATACATGAAATACATTATGCACCCTACTGTCCTATGGCAGATCCAACTCATAAGCAACCTCACCCACCTGCCTAACAACACAGAAGGGCCCATAATACCAAGGCTTGAGCTTCTCAGCCCCACTCTTTCGGATGGAAGATTGCCTGTATGGCTGCAACATCAGATAAACTAAATCTCCAAACTGGAAAGAGCAAGCAACCCTCTTCTGATCAACAAATCACCTGCACTGGGAATTCTGCTATCGCTGAAAAGCAAATCTAGGAAACTCGGCGGATCATACCCATACAAGGCGTGGAAAGGGGCCATCTGAATAGACATATGATGGGTGGTATTATAACAATACTCACAAAGATAGATTCACTTCACCCATGCTCTCTGCTGAGAAGACACGTAGTTCCGGAGATAGCCCTCCACCCACTTATTAACTATCTCAGTCTGACCATCAGTTTGAGGGTGGTAACTAGTACTGGGAGTCAACGCCGTCCCACACAACCGAAAGAGCTCCTGCCAGAAGTGACTCATAAAACGGCTATCTCGGTCACTTACTATATTCCGGGGTAAACCGTGCAATCTGAACACCTCCCAGAAGAATAAGTTAGCAACTTGTGTCGCTGAGAAAGTGGTTGTAATCGGAAAGAAGTGGGCAAACTTCATAAGCTGATCCACCACCACATAAATGCAATCCCTACACTAAGCTTTAGGCAAGCCCACAATAAAGTCCATAGAGATGCATTCCCATTTCCGCACAGGAATGGGCAATGGCTGCAGTAACCCTGCTGGATAGGTGTGGTCCTGTTTGTTCTGCTGACAAACAGGACACTCTCTGACATACCGCTGCACATCAAACTTCAGGCCTTTCCAAGTGAATCTTTGCCGCACCTGCCTATAGGTTTTAAAGAAACCCGGATGCCCTGCTAAGGGAGAGTCATGAAAAGCTCTCAACACCACCTGATGAACACTCGATCCTGGAACCAACCACACTCGTTCCTTGTAAATGATCAACTCATTCACAAGTGTATACCTGCTGTCCTCTATGGTCCCATCAATAAAACCAACAGCCCACTGATCCCTAGCATACTCTGCAATAATTAAGTGCCTCCAATCCTCAAATATGGTGGTCATAGAAACCAAGTGAGGCCTCCTAGAAAGTGTATCAACAACCACATTCTGAGTACCCTTGATATAGGAGATATCAAAGTCATAGGATTGCAGTTTACTAACCCACTTCTGCTATCTCTCATTGAGATCACGCTGCCCCAAAAAGTACTTCAAGCTATTATGGTGGGTTTTGATACAGAATTTACTACCAACCAAATACTGCCTGAATTTAGCCAAAGCATGCATAATGGCTAACATTTCCTTATCATACACGCTAAAGACCGTCTCCATCTCCGGACCCCGAAGTTTTGACTCTCAAATACAATAGGGTGGTGATCCTGAGAAAGTACCGCCCCAATGCCCTCACCTGAAGCATCACAATGCAAATAAAATGGCCTAGAGAAATCCGGTAATGCCAAAATTGGGCATGTCGTCATGATCAACTTGAACTTCTCAAAACACTCGTGTGCCTGAGAAGTCCACTTGAAAGCACCCTTGCAGGTTAGATCAGTCAAGGGAGCTGCATGCCGTGAAAACCCAGCAACAAATCCGCGATAGAAAGCACACAACCTGATGAACCCTCTAAGCCGTGTCAAACTCTCAGGAACAGGCCAATCCAAGATAGCCCGGACCTTATCTGGATCCATACGTACTCCCTCTGAACTGATAATGTGACCAAAATACAACAACTCTATCCCCAAAGCACATTTAGACTCCTTTGCATACAAAGAAGCCCTATCCAAGATATCCAACACCGTGTCCAAGTGAGCAAGATGATCATCCCATGTCTTGCTGTAAATCAAGATGTCGTCGAAGAAGACCAGAACAAACCTCCTCAATTGGCTATGGAACACTCTGTTCATAGTAGACAGGAAGGTGGCTGGAGCATTAGTCAAACCGAAAGGCATGACTAAAAACTCGAAATGTCCACAGTGACATTGGAAAGCTGTCTTCCTCTATATCCTCCTCCCGCATTCGGATCTGATGGTAGCCGGATCTCAAATCAATCTTAGAAAAGTAGCATGCACCATGCAACTCATCAGTAAGCTCAGCAATACGCGGAATAGGATACCTGTTCTTGATGGTCGTCCGATTCAACATTCTGTAATATATACACATCATGAGGGTGCCATCCTTCTTCACCAGAACCACTAAAGAAGCAAAGGGTGATTTACTAGGCCTAATATGCCCCATGGAAATCAGCTCCTGGATGGTCTTCTCTATCTCATCCTTTAGGCGCTTAGGATGCCTGTAAGGAGTAATCACGATGGGCTTAGTGCCCTCCTCCAACTCAATAATATGCTCTATTCCCCTATCAGGTGGTCTGCCATGTGGTAAATCACTAAACACTTTGGAGTGTTTAGTTCTCAATTCCTGTATCTCAGGATGATAAGCTGATTTTCCCGACTCCTCAATGGCGGGTAGAATCCTGCACTCTGCTGCCCACTCAACTGCATCATGTCTTATGAGACGCTGTATCCGCCTAAGGGACATAGTCCTCAAGCTCTCCTCTCTAATGGCCTTGAGTATGTGTTTCTTGCCATCGACCTCAAACTTCATCTCCATATCTTTGAGGCTGAGATAAAAGGCCTCAATCGAATGTAACCAACTCATGCCCAAGACTAAATCAATGCCACCCATGTCAACCACATAGAAATCAGCTTTGAACTCATAGTTGTTCAATTTCATGGGAAGATCTGGAATCATTTTGTCACATTTCAAGGTGTAACCATTTGCCACCTTCACCCTAATACCCTCAAACTCCTCAGTTTGTATTCCCCTCTTGGAGACCAATCGTGAATCAATAAAATTATGCGTAGCCCCTGTATCCAAAAGAGCAATGACCCGCTGCCCTACTAAGAGGCCCCTCATCCTGAAAGAATAGAAAGATATACAACCTTAAGGTGGGAATCCTCTTCCGCTTTCTCATTGTTACCTGCCTCTTCCAAGACATCCTCTTCTGGATCAGTTTGCTGTCTTTCAAAATCAGCATGGTGTTCATCTTCATAATACCATTCCATGAGCCTATTTCTACCTTTAGGCTTCAATGGGCATTCGTGTTTCTCGTCATAAGGGCCCTTGCAGTAGAAACACAATCTCCTTCTCCTCAAATGACCAAGTGTCTCAGGATCAAGAGGTCCTGTCACTGGAATTATGAATTCTGGTCCATCATTCTTTTTAGGAACAACCTTGTCATCATAAGAGTAATTTGATGGTGTAGGAGGAAATTTATTGCATGGAGCTGAAAACTCCAAATCTCTAGCCTTCTTCATGGCTAATTGTAATGAATTAGGGTCAAATGACTTGACCCAACCCCCAAGAGGTTCCACTAACCCCTCAATGAATAACATGACACACCTCCTCTCTGATATGTCATATACCATAACTGAAACCTTATGAAATTCACGATAAAAGTTTCCAGGCTGCCTGTCTGTTTGAGCTGTGCAAGCTCTCTGAAGTAGGACTCCAGGTCCTTCTTGTCAAACCGCTCCACTAACCCATCCACAAAGTCCTGATAGGTTACAATCTAATCATGGTGCAACGATACCAATCCATGGTACCACTAATCATGTGCTAAACCATCAAGATGCAAAACAACAAATCGAATGGCGTCCTCTTCAGACATAGGACGCAAGGAAAGGTATGTATCCAGCTTGTGTATCCAAGCTCTGGCAGTCGTCTTGTCACTCCCATCAAAATGTGCTAATGTCAGCTTGTTGGTTGCTTTCTTAAGATCCTGATTTGCATGCCTGTGACGCCCATCTGTTCTTCCCTTGGAGTGTTCTTGTTTCTGAGTTATGAAACGATCGAAATTAAGATGTTGCTTTACTTCAAGAGGTAAAGCGTCCCATTCAGTGTGCAAAGCCAAAATGTCTTCCGTAAAGGAAGCCTCCTCATCAAAACTGACAGTGTCTGCCTCTAGTCTCAACAAGGTAGGGCGCAAAGGCCTGTCCTGTGTACCTGTCAAATCTATCCTAGACTTGTGTGAACTGGACGAAACACTCCTCCGATCTCTGTCCCTGTCTTGATTCCGGGGCAAGGTAATTCGCTACAAAGTATCTGAAAGATTTTGCAGAACTGTAGCCATCTGTTGTTGGCCAGCTGCCAACTCCTGCTGACTGTGAGCAATATTTCTGAATACCACAGTCGACTCTCTATCACCATCAGTACCTGTATTATCTGGAATCCTGTCTCCCATATTCCCCTGTTCCATGTCACCAGGTGGTGGTGAATTACGGCCCCTGTGAGTGTAATGATATCCCTGTCTGAATCTATCACCGTCCACTACTCAGACCCAATTTACCCTACAGGCTGGCAAGATTTTCGCTCTGATACCACTGTAAAGAGCCTGCATGGCTCTTCTTTATAAATCGAACCAAATTTACTCCACAAGATAATATAAACAACACTTCGCTTTTGAAACAAATATAAAACCTTTTTTTTAAAACATTTTTTCAACATTTAAAATCAAATAGCAATTCTGCTAGGAAAGATTTAATTCTTTGAAACAATTACAAGGACTATGTCAAACTATACGGCATTACAATCCTTTGGAAATAACCAGCAATCATTAATTAGAGAGATTGTAAAACACTACCTTATATAGTTCCAAATAAATGCTGGCCGCACTGTTTTAACACTACCCGTGGCATCTATACATCACTTCGAATTCATTTCCTCCTCCACGCTTTAGGTGCAAAGGCAGCTAGTGGCATTAAGGCGGCTGGAAACTATGAAGAAAGACGCCAAGTCAGACTTCCAAATCTTTTCCTCCAACCCGCAATATATTGATTACTGAATTTCAATCGTAGCCTCCTCTTGTAATTCGTAACCACAAGAACAATGCAAAACTCAAACAGCAATTAAACTTAACACGATTCACTGAATACTAATGATCCAATTCAAGGTGCTGAAACCACAAATTGAATTCACAATTCGATATGCTCAAATTCTGAAACCCTTAACTAGTTCTTCAATCCACAAATTCATAAAATGGCATAAGATGATCTCTTTCAAATGATCCAATTCAAGGTGCTGAAACCACAGATCGAATTCACAATTCGATATGCTCAAATTCTGAAACCCTTAACTAGTTCTTCAATCCACAAATTCATAAAATGGCATAAGATGATCTCCTTCAAATGTTTCAAAAGTCTTATATCAAAGAGGCATCTTCCTCTACAAGGCTCGAATTCATATCTTCAAGCAGACACTTCTCATAACTTAAAAGCTTTCCTTCATTAGGACTTAGGATATAATTTGTATAATGATATTTGACTTTAATAATCATAAAGTATCATTAAAACATAAGATATCATTAATATCAATGATATAACTTATAACCCCATCATTAATTAAATAAAGAAGACTGAATGTATCACTCTGATCTCATCCCGCAATACACTGACACTGAAACACTGAAATCCATTATCCCAAAATAGAAACTGGCACCGGGTGACTTACCCAAAATATTAAGTCCTCTCTGACAGACCCTCAAAACAAAGCATTAGCCCACGAGGGTCGCTATGATGGGCTAACAAACTTGTCCCCCTGACAATTGCTAAATCGGGGATATCACAATGAAACACAATTAGTGCTCTAGGCCACATCAGTACTATGCTTCTACCAAGCCTGATTTCCTTTACAATTTACTATGCACATAATGCATGATGGGAACTGTAAAATCCCCTACTGACTTATCACCCAAATTTTTCATTTACTCTGTCATGCCCCTGCATTGTGAGTTAAAACTGGCACTAAGGTTATAAACTCAGTGGATGTAATTTAATACGAACGAGAATAATTTATATGTTGCTGGCCGACTCATATATGTGAGAAAACATTTATTATATTTCCAATTAAAATTCCCATTTATTATATTTCCAAGTAAAACATCTGTTTCTTAATGGGCCGACTCTCATCTAGTTTTGGCACCCAATATTTCAATTTCTTTTTATGTGGCTGACCTCCCTTGAGGAGCCCTACCCTATTAGGTGAAGAGGCACGCTTGGATATATATAGAAGATGAGGTGAGAGAGGATATCGTCAAATTGGAGCAGATTTAGGGCATAAGCAGAAATAAGTCTTAAAATACAGTTTGCAATGAACAGTGATCGTAGCAAATAACTTTTCATATTAACAGCGATTAAAATACAAGAGACAGTGATCACTATTGTAATCAATAGCAGCGATCAATAATAAGGGCTCTAGCAGCGATTATTGTCAAGGAAGCGATTGAAAGGTTGTGTCCATTTGTGAAAAGGTGACTTTCTTTTGTAGGACACCTTACTTCATAAGTGTTATATGAGGGAACTGTGAAATGTGAGGGGATAGGGATAGATCGAAGGACTAATAATCAGCATTTAATTTAAACAAAAGATTACAGTCTCAGAATCAAACAGCAGTTTACATACTGAATAGATATTGTGGCTCTAAATCGAGATATAAAGTTGACAGTTTGTATTCCTAAATATAATTCATACCTTATTTGAGAATTCCAGGGCAATTTAGAGTAAGTCACAATTGGAGATATTACATTCCCCCTTTGAATAATTGTAATGTCCCCTTTTTGAAATAGGATTTAATAATAAATAATAATAAAATTAGAATATAAAAAATAAAAATAAAATTTAAATAAAAAATATAAAAGAATAAAATTAAAATATAGCATAATTAAAATTTAGTTAAATTAAATAAATTGTCAAAAGGCATGAAATGAAAAGTTGTGACTCCCTCAAACATGAGATATAAAAGGGAGAAGCGAACTTCATTTGAAAGGGAAGAGAGAGGAAGGAAGAGAAAAGGGAATGTGGGATCAAGAAAGATTTAATGGAAGAGAAAAAAGGAATAAGAAGAAAATAAGGAAGTGACTCCTAAATGGCAAAAGTTATGAAGGGTTGTGACTCTTCCAAAGAGTGGTAATTATGGCAGGTTGTAACTTTTTCAAAGGGGCAGAAATGATGAAGGGTTGTAACTCTTTTAAAGGGCAGAAATGATCAAGGGTTAACTGTTCCAAAGAGTGGTGACTGTGAAAGGTTGCGACCTTCGCAAACGGAAGACATGATGAAGAGTGTGACTCTCCCTCACATTTGAAGATATAAAGGGGAGAAGGCTTCATTTCAGGAGGACGTCCAAGAGAGATCAATCTGGGGAATAATATATTATTCTATAAGGCAATAATTTAAAGTGGTGATTCAATTCTAATGAAAGGTGATGACCCTTTCGCCAATAAAGTATAAAGGAAATTTCATTCCAAGCATTGAAGGAGGACTTAACAATTACTGCTCATCCTTAATCCATCAATCATTAATCTCTCAAGAAATCAAGCAAACAATCAATCAGCAAGATCAAGCAAACAATCATAAAATCCACATTAATAATCATTTCATCTTGGGATCAAGAAAGATCAAGAAACTATACAATTCAACAATCAAGCATCTCTATCAAATCTACACTCATTCAGCCATCATCCACCAATATATCAAACTAGCATTTTTTATATCGTCACTTTTCAATCATCTAATCAACAATTACTTGATCATATCTCACCAATACCTCAAATCATCTAGTCAAAGGAATTCATTCAATCAATCAATCATTCATACAAATATCATTTATTAAACAACAATTGAATGATCAATTAAGGAGAGCAATCTAATAAGCATTTGTGCTTGTAAGAGCATACCAACACAGATTCAAGCATCTACAATAGTCAATAAAAGAACACAGATCTAGATTGGGAAAAGATCATTGTGAGCAGAAAATATGAACCAAGATTAGAGCTTATAATAGATCAGCTCCAGATTTATAATACCAAACAGTTATTAGCATTAATAACTGTCTTTGTGGTATATGTTTGGCTTATGCACTATAAGTTAGTAATTATGGTAAAATCTGTTATATGTGTGTGTGTGTGTGTGTGTCTAAATATACTGAATATAAAATACATATATGTGAACATAAATCTGTTTCTAACCTCACAAGCAATCATATAGGGAAGGTGAGGAGGTGTAAGGAAGGGGAGTGATTATACGATCACCATCTAAGTAGGCCACCTTGAGTGGATGTCCAATGTGCTTGCTATTGTGGCCAAGAGGGTGAATGTCCATCTTGGGCGTAAACAGTTAGATTACAAGGCCCTCTATGGAAGTATAATGAATGGAAGCAATTATAAGTCACCATCTAAGTTGGTCACCTGGAGTGGATGTCCAATGTGCCTGCTAATGGGCCAAGAGGGTGAGTAACCTCTCTTGGGCTTAGATAGGTAGATTACGAGGCTCCCTATTGGGATCTCCTCTCCAAATTCTATGATGATTGAAGGGATAATGCATGAATAGGGAAAACATATACAAGCATCCCACTAAGTAGACCACCGCGAGTGGATGTCCAATGTGTTTGCCACTAGGGGTGGCTGTAAGAACCCCCCGCAGGTTGTAACTTTTCCAGTCCACTAATTTGCTATGCAAATGATATATATATATATATATATATATATATATATATGAAGATTTTTTAAAATAAATATGCAATTCCTTGAATTATTATAAAGTATTGCCAGGCAAGATAATAACTTTTTTTTAGATAGGTAAACGGCTGATGCCAAATTATTTTTATTAATCAATAGCCTATTTACAGCCCGGCTCACTAGGGGCGCTGGTAGGAAAGAGCCTATTTAGTTCATCAATTCTATTTACGGCCAAGAATAAATTAATCTATAATTTAGCTCTTGCATATTCTAGTATTTTGTGCAACAATTACAGATTCTCGAATCGCCTCTGATTTGGATCCGAGTTAGCACAACTAATTTGCAACACATTTCATACTCAAATCAGGTTCGATTGGGTATAAAAAGGGAAAGGTCCAATGTGACATCTTTGAAATAAGCATTGCTGGGGAATAGCTTAGACTTGTGTAGCTAGGTGGAGAAATAACTTTCTACCTGTAGCCACTCAATACACATGTCAAGTGTACTTGCTTAATACATATGTAGCTGAAGCACAACATAAACAGCCAACGAGGTACAATCATTATATACAACATATAAATTAATGAATTCAAGTGACCTAGAATCAGGATAACATTTAATCAAAACATGATTAATATTACATGCATCTATAAATAGAAGCAATCAAATAATCCAGACATAAACATACATAACACCAACAGCCGATGTGTTGCGGAAACACCTCTTGAATTATGTAGGGTGATCCAAACACACCATTCAGAGCAAGGACAACAGCTGCAACCAACATTCAGAAAGGAAATGACAAAGCTGAAACACTGTTCAACACCAAAGGCAACAAACATAAGCACGACCTATGCACCACTGAAAAACAATACCGAGATCTAGCCATCTCCAAGATGCAAACAGGAAGGGCATTACAAATATTTCCTTCCAACAACTCAAGGAAATATACAAGAATATCATGCTAGCAAATAG
>MU224845.1:986621-1001408 GCA_018584345.1 Thuja plicata | reverse complement strand
CACCTCGTCTTTAGATAAATCAACCGCTGCCTCGTTTGATTGTTCTTACGTCAATCATCGAGTCACCAGCATTACTGTTGCAAGGTGAACTGTATGTGGTACAGTTCAGTTCTACTTGAAGCCACCTGCGGTAAGAAGGGAGCCTCCCCTTTTGCTGAGAGGAGAGAGAAATCTCACATACTGCTGCCTAAAACACACGTTTTGCAAGTTGTAGTCTTAGTGACTTGCAAAATATTTAGCCAACACTTCCTTCTAAGATCTTATTTGCTAGGGGGTCTTTGATGTATTCAGCGATGATATCTCCCTTCCAATCTCCTTAAATGCTGGTGATGGTTTTGAGGTAAGGACGTCTGGATAGGGCTTTTGCAACCCCATCATTGACCCCTTTTACATATTCTATATCAAAATCATAGGCTTGGATCTTACCCATTTCTGTTGTCAGTCATTAAGATCCTTTTGGTTTATGAAGAAGCATAGGCTGTTATGATCGGTCTTGACAATGAATCTCCCACAAACTAGGTATTGTCGGAATTTAGTTAAGGCATGCATTATGGCCAACATTTCTTTATCATATATGGAATAGTGTTTTTCTGTTTCTATGAGCTTACGACTCTTAAATGCTATTGGATGTTTCTTTTGAATGAGAACCGTCCCAATCCCTTGTCCTGAGGTGTCGCATTGTAACTCAAATCGCATTGTGAAATTGGGAATTGCTAGGACTGGGCATGAAGTCATGGTTTTTAAAATTTTTTCAAACGCCTATTGTGCCTTGTTATTCCATGTGAAAGCTCGCTTCTTAGTCAAATCAGTGAGGGGAGCAACAATCTTGAAGAACTCTTTTACAAAACGCTGGTAATAACTACATAACCCCACAAATATTTTGAGTTGAGTTAGGGTTTTGGGTTTTGGCCATTCTTTGATGGCATTGATCTTTTCTTCGTCTACACTCATTCCTTTTGCATTGATTTTATGCCCCAAGTAGAGTATCTCTTCTAACCCAAGCTCACACTTTGAGTATTTGGCATATAGTGACTCTATTTCTAAAATGTTCAAGATCTCTTCAATGTTTCGAAGATGTTCTTCCCATGTTTTATTGAAGATAAGTATATCATCAAAGAATATGATCAAAATTTTCCTTAATTGTTGCCTAAAAATATGGTTCATACATGACTAGAAGGTTGCTGGAGCATTGGTGAGGCCAAATGGAAGGACTAGGAATTCAAAACATCCATAATGGCCTCTAAAAGCTGTTTTTGGTACATCCTCTTTCCTCATTCTGATTTGACGGTATCCTGACCTCAAGTGAATTTTGGAAAAGTAATGGACTTCGTGTAGTTCATTTATTAATTCATCTATCCTTGGAATAGGACAACTATTCTTAATGGTTTTCTTATTTAGAGCCCTATAATCTATACACATCCTCATAGCCCCATCTTTCTTCTTGACTAGCACTACTGAAGAAGCAAATGAACTACTACTTAGCTGCATGTGACCTATCTCTAATAACTCTTTGATGGTTTTTTTCAATTTCCTCCTTGAACTTATGAGTATCTATAAGCAGTTGTTATTACCAGCTTTGTTCCTTCCTCTAGTTCTATAGAGTGCTCAAAACCTCTTTTTGGGGGGAGACTCTGGGGGATGTCTTCGAAAGCCCTTTGGTATTTACTTAAGATGGGGCGAATATCTATATGGATTGCTTGCTCGTGAGAAGATGACCTATCTAAAACCATACATTGAGCTATCCATTTTCCTTGGTCATGCCTAAGGATTGGTTCCATTCTTTTACATGATACTACCTTGGGAGAACCATTAGGTAGTCCTCTTAATGTTATTTCTTGTCCTTCATGTTTGAAATATATTTTTGAATTAGGGTTATCTATAGTGACATGTCCCAATGAATTTATCCAAGGCATTCCTAGTACAACATCATTTTGTAAGTTCACAACATAGAAGTCTCCCTTGATTGTGTGCTCACCTAAGGTGATCTCTAATTGGGGAATGACCTTTGTACATTGGTCAATGGAACCATCTGCTAAAGCCACTTTGAAACCCTTGAAATCTTGGGTCTTCAATCTTCCGTTTGTCACTAGATGTTTATTAATGAAGTTGTGGGAAGCTCCTATGTCGACCAAGGCAATCACTTTTTGTCCTTTAAGTGTCCCTTGATTTGAAAAGGCCTATGCTCATTTTCTTGAGTTATGTCTGCTAATGATCCATGTTCGTGTTCATCAAACTTTGCCCTTTTGCTAGGAGTTACATTATCGTAAGTTTCCTCAATTTTGTGAAATTGTCCTCTTTTGCACTGGTGATCACGCCCATATGGTTCTTTGCATTTGAAGCATAAACCTTTCCTTGTTAATTCATCCTTGTGCTTGAGTGCTTCCTTGCTTTGGCATTGATGTCTTGGACTCCATTGCGCTTTGTAGAAATAACATGCTCTCCCTCTATTGTCTCTTCTTGGTCCTTCATGCCTATGTGGTGCCCTAGATGGAGGATTTATGAGTTTTTCTTTTGAGACATTGGATTCAACTTTCCTTGCCTTTTGTATTACTTCTTCCATTGTTTAAGGTTCTAGGGGGTTTACTATATTCTTGATGGAGTCTTTAAGCCCTTCAATAAATAGATAGGTGAGTCTTCTTTGTGATAGGTCAGGAACCATGACAGAATTTGAAATTCATTGGCAAATTCCTCCATTGTCCCATGCTGCTTAAGTTGTGTAAGTTCCTTGAAGTACCATTCAGGATGTTGTTGATCAAATCTACTAATGAGTTTTTGAGAGAACTCTTGGTAGGAGAATATATTTTGGTGGCCTAGAGAGAGGAGCCCATGATGCCACCATTCATGTGCCACTCCTAGATGAAGCATTACAAATTGGAGTGCATCTCATTCTGTCATTGGACTAAGGGTGAAGAATGTATTCAATTTTTGCAACCAAGTGTGTGGTGTAATTTTCGCCGATCCATCGAAGTTTGGGAGTGTCACTTTATTTTTTTAAATGTTTGAGGTCCTTATTTATGTCTCTTAGGCACCTCTTGTCTTTTGGCTTCATGAAATTCTCTAAATGAATCGAGTTCTCTAATATTTGGTTCAGTATTTGCATAAGCTCTAACAATGTCTTTGGTACTATTTGTGGATTGATCCACTCTTTCTTCTTCTTTTGGTGTGTGATGAGCCTTGTGTAGGTGGCAATTATGCTAGGAATAGTTAAATAAGACTATGTGTTAGTTAATGTAATAAAACATTGTTCTGAAGGGGTGTCGTCAGTTGGTGACGGTTGGAGACTTAACCAACCGTGTCGCGTCTATTTGTAGGGAGTTAGGAACAAGTGAAGGGGATGGTTATTGTTGAAACTATTATGCTATGGAATATATATCATTCTCTCATTTATGGTGTAATGTGATTCTATGTTATTCATGTTGTTGTTGTATTTCATTTATCTCTGGTATTATGCAATCCTGTTGAATTTGTATATGCTATGCAATCCATCTCCAGTTAGGCATCTAACACCTTGCTGGCTCGACCTCTATCCAATTGGCAACTGACTAATTTGTATTTTTTTGTGTTTTAAGAGTTTTTTTTTTTTTGAGTTTTTGGAAATAAAGAACAATGCATGAAATGAAATCTAAATACTTACAAATTCCTGGTAGAGATTATTTTATTTCATTAAGAGATAATAACAATGCATACAAATGCAATTATTGATATTGAAAATGCAATTGCAGCTTATAGAAGAACTTGGAGTCCAGACGCAACTTATAAGAGTTTGCCAAAATCCCTACAAATCACAATGCAATCCTTATAAATTACTAGATGCCCAATTCTGAGATGAGAACGTAGCTCTAAATGCTGATCGATCAGCCCTAGAGGCCAAACGTCTAGCCTTGGAGTCTCACGTGGGCCTGTTATAGAGGACAGCTGCCTTGAAATTGCCACACAAATTGTCTCTCGAGCTGCGATCTCCTATTATTGGCCGCTTATGATAATTCTCTACATTTATTCTTGAATCTGATTCAAATACCTTCCTAGAACTATGAATTTCAAGAACATTTATGACTCCAGAGTGAAGCCATCATTGAATGCAAACTTCAATGGGCCTCTCACCATTTCAGATTGTTGAAACCAAGAAGATTCCATTCTCCCAAGCCAAATTGTTGAAAAACCTTGCACTCATCCAGAGTCTTCTCATTTCAAAGACAAATTCATCAATAGCGTAACGGATCAATTTCTCTCTTTGGCTTTTTTTATTTCCTTAATAAAATTGATCCATGAAGCTTCACTTACAAGTCTCATTTATAACTTAAATGCATTATCTTTTGTTGCATAATTGACTTTTATAATATTGATTTATATCCCCCTTGGTTTAGGTGCCCACTTTCATAACATATTTAATGCTCATTAATGAAGACTTTGGCCCCATTACTTTATAAACTTTATAATAAGCCTTTATAATATATTATTAATAAAGTGTAACTTTATTAATATTTAAATAACATGAGCTCAAGCTATTAAATCTCCTCCAAGAGATATCAACTAGGAATCCAAATATCCATTGCAAATGCCAAATGTCCAAGTGCCCTGCCAAAAGTAGTAACTGAGCATATATGACTTACTAATAATAGTAAGTCTCCTAATTAAGCCAAATGAAGAGCAATTTTGAATGCTTCTATACTCTGGAAGGGAAAGAGCCTCATGTTCTGCCAACCAAGAACCCTCTAACCATCTGACTTAGCCTACGAGGGCCAATGATAGGTTAAACCAAACCACAAACCATGGTGAGCTAAAAACGGGACATTACATGGCGTACCTTCCCCGAATATGAGAGGGGGCTGGGCACCCTAGGTGTTGATAGCCTATTATTATTCTTCGAATGGTTGGAACTTGTGTCCCTTCCATTTGAAGAATCATTCTTAATGTTATTAATTGAGTTCCCCGTGTTTTGTAAAGCCCGGAGGAGTGCTTGGTTTGATTTTTCTATTTGGCTCATAAGGGTTTGATTGGTTTGTTCCATGGAAGTTCTCATCTCATTGGTTATTTGCTCATTCATGTTGGCTTTACTCCTTCTTTGATAGGTTTGCATTAACTATTCTTCAAAGGATGGCGGGATTATGCTCTGATACCACTGTAATGTCCTCTCTTCCAGTTTTAAGCCTTGCTTGCTCCTTGATGAGTAGACCTGTACATAGGTTAGTAATATATATATATATATATATATATATAAAGAATTATCTAATCTCCATATTAATCCCTTCCTATTCCTTATGGGAGAGTCCGTGATCAGGTTCTTAGCCCCTGTGGGAGAACTTCCTAGGGCTCTATTTGTCTCATGATAAACTTAGAATAGTCCTCCAGCTATGTCACCATCTCCTCACAATTTCTCTCTCCTTATGGCCTTATGAGTATCCAATGCTTGGCTTATCCATCCGTTGTAATCCTAGGAGAGAGATCTATCTCTCCTAGGCCTTATGGATACCCTACTCTGGGTGTAGCCATTCTCACATATGCATATGTCCATAACTCTAACAGTATATACTGAGCTTTAGAGATGCCTATTCTTTGCCTTCATTTCTTAGTAGGAATTATAACATTCAATAAAATGTCCTTGCTCTATTCCCTCTTTGCTATGTGATGCAAATGAGGATTCCTTTACTTAGTAGTTGAGGACTAAGTTCTGATCTGAGTTGCTATCCACTGAGAGTGGCTTCTATCTCTTTGCTGTTGAATTGATTCTGATTACTTCAATTGATGGTTCTATTCTGGCCCTTAGATAGATTAGAGAGTTACTTAGGATTCTCTCTCTGACCTTTTTCTGTTCTCTTCTTCACTGATTTTGATGTTCTAATCCAAGGATCCTCAATGGTACTTGTCTTTCCCTTGCTGTTAATCTTCTTTGGAAACTGTATAGTTTGCAAATGCAGATGTACTAATTGTATTTGATTGAAGAGGTACTAGATTGTATGCTGCAATCTTTAATCCTTATTGGTTATTTTATCTGCTGGGAATGATATTTTATTGTTGATATTATAGTTGCTGAAACTCTTGGAATTACTGACTGGATTGTATAAAAATGCTGATGGAATATGCTGGTTGTATATGTACGTTGATTATAATATTTTTCCGAAGTATATATCTTATTCTTGTTTGAAATATATCTTGTACTGACTGGAATAATTCTTGGTATCTGATTGGATGGACTGTTGCTGACTAGGTGTTATAAGCTGGTCTCATTCAATCATATATTCTCTCTTGTTTAAGCAAAAAATCTTCTAACTATGTTTATGCCAAGTTGCGGACTAGATGCTGCTGACTAGAACTCAATCACTGATTGGATGATAAAGGTCTGCTGTTCAATGCTCTTTCCCTTTGACGTTTTCCCCCCCTTTATACTCATACGGGGAGGAAAAGGAAACGATGACCTTTTAAAAGGTCGTGACTTCCCATCATCTAGCATCATGTCCTTTTGGTCGTAATTCGCTAAATGCAGTTCATTTCTTTTATTTAATGTTAGATATATATAATATATTATATGTTTATATAATATATATATTTTAATTTCTATGTTATGATAATATATGTTATATATATAATAAGATTTGATATCTATGGTTTAGTGTATATATATATTTTCTTTGATCGGTAAAAGGCCGTAGCCAAAATATTTATTAATATAATTTATAGTTTACAGAATCTCCATTCACTACGGGCACTGGTAGGAAAGAATGGAGAAGAAAACCTCCAGTCTAGCCCGGGATCGAAGTCCAGATCATTATATTACATATAATTATGAGGGCATTCCCTCATTTACAAGAAAATGGTTTTAAACCATTATTAACCTTGAATCCATATCTAAGCACATTCCTTTAGATGTTTTAGCCCCTGGCATTACAACTTTGCACTATTGGTGCCATTGCCTTTGAAACTAATTTTAAAAAATGGGAACCCTGTTCATCAGAGACTATACCATGAACTAGGCCTCTGAGCCCTGTCCTTACCCGTTCGAGTTTAAGCTGTTCCTGTAGACATATACAGCTACAAAAAAATTGCTTAACAAGATACCATATTTCATTAGTCCTTATGAAAAATAACTTTGTAAAGGTCAGAGTTAAATACCTTATTAAGAATTACTTGATTACTCCTAAGTTTTAACTTGGAGCAAATTTAATCCACTTAAGAAGATCAATACTGATTGTCATTTCTAAGAAACATAGCAGGCGAACAATTAGGCACCATTATTAAATAACTAAATGTATATCCCCATACTCAAATGAGGATAACTCTTTTAACTATCTATATGGGGCTGATTACTAAAAGAAACTAGGTTTACTCACAATCCAAAAATACTAAAATTTACAAATCTTAAACAGGAAAGGCGCTTTCCACATCGACTTTGATTGAGACGTTCTCTATCTAGCCCAGATCATACATTCATAAAACTGCAGTTATTAGACAGTATATCTCCTACCAGATCTGAAATATGTTCCTAATTAATATCTCTTTCTTATCATTAGCAAGATTAGCTTTGATGAAGCAGATAATCTAAAACAGAGAGAAAGGAATAGGTTTTACTGCATTAACTTACCTGATATAACCAACTTAAGGTTATTAGCTCCGAGCTATACATTGAGGTCACCAGAACCAGCCAAAATAAATATGTATATGTCTATCTGTATTTGTATACATGCATACACACACACACACACACACACACACACACATATATATATGTATGTATGCATATATTCCTATATATATCCATTCATATACATATTCCATATGGATCAATAACCATATTAGTAAGAAGCTAAAACTCATCAAAACCTTGCCAAAGTCATTTGGTACATCTCTGTGCCTTACCTTTACATCTTCCATTGCTTATTGCTGCTATCATGCTCTGCTTGTTGTATCTCAAACCTATTCCGATATTAGGAAGATATGTATCTTTATGCACCTGTAAGGGTTAGAACATGGTCATGAAATCATCTTGGAGATTTCTTACTTGAAGTCATTACATACTTCATTATGTGTTGACTTCAAGATAAGAGATCAACAAGATAATCTTCATCTGAAGCTGTCTATTATTCCAAGGGTGAAAGTTTGACCAAGACTCCAAAATGGAGTGGCACTTGTGATTTTAATGTTTTTTAAGGTCTTATGTAATGGTTTAGAGTCAAATTGAACCATTGAGAGTAGTGGAATGTCAAAACGGAAAAAAGTTGTAAAAATTGCTCATGACAACTTTGCAACTTTGCAAAGTTGTCATGACAACATTTCCTAAAAACTAGGAAATAGCATTAATGGTGTTCTAATCCCGACCTAAGGGTCCAAATATGTGGGGATAGGATATATAAGGTAAAAGAAACCCTAATCCAGAGGTGAGAGGTGACATTGTATGGACTGAGATTTGGAAAGAAAAGAATTGACTGTGTTTTTGTAGCAGAGCCTTCATCCAGTCATTTAATGGATTGAATTAATGCATTGAGACTTTACTTTGTGTCATGTAATTACTCTGTGTAGCATTGGTTTAGTTGGTTAGCACTTCTGGTTATCATTTTGTAAATTTCTTGAGTTTCTCTGGTTCGCTGTCTGGTTCAGAGCCATCTAGAAGAGTGAAGAAGAAGACTAGGAGCAAGACTTATATGGAGCATCTAGTCAAATGGGAGCAATTACCTGAGTCAGAGGCTACATGGATAGCAGAGAGTGACTTTAAGAAACATGGCATTAGCATGGAGTTCATCACAACACAGGTAACTTGATCTTCTTGTTGCAGGGGGAGGATGGTGCAGGAGCACCTTAAGGTCTTATGAAGATCTTCAAACATTTTGGCTTGTAGGTTGGTTTAGCCAACCACCAAGGTAATAAGGACTAAGTATAAAGTCCCAAGGATGTTTTGAAGTGTGTTTAGTGGTAAGAGTGTTTAGAGTCTATTGTTTTGTGTGATCAATTAGGCCTTAGCGTCAAAGTCCTAGGAAAGTCAACTAAGGGTGAAAGTTTGACCAAGACTCCAAAAATGGAGTGGCACTTGTGATTTTAATGTTTTTTAAGCTCTTATGTAATGGTTTAGAGTCGAATTGAACCATTGAGAGTGGTGGAATGTCAAAATGGAAAAAAGTTGTAAAAACTGCTCATGACAACTTTGCAAAGTTGTCATGACAACATTTCCTAAAAACTAGGAAATAGCATTAATGGTGTTCTAATCCCGACCTAAGGGTCCAAACATGTGGGGATAAGATATATAAGGTAAACAAACCCTAATCCAGAGGTGAGAGGTGACATTGTATGGATTGGGATTTGGAAAGAAAAGAATTGACTGTGTTTTATTAGCAGAGCCTTCATCTAGTCATTTAATGGATTGAATTAATGCATTGAGACTTTACTTTGTGTCATGTAATTACTCTGTGTAGCATTGGTTTAGTTGGTTAGCACTTCTGGTTATCATTTTGTAAATTTCTTGAGTTTCTCTGGTTCGCTGTCTGGTTCAGAGCCAGTCTTGTAAATATGCACCCCACTTGAGTTCCCGAGGCTAAACTTCCATGGCCTCTTGGAATCAAGTAGGGGACCTTGTATATATTGTGAATATGGTCTGTGGAGTCATTGTGTGCAGGGGAACTATTTTTGTCATTAAGCCCTATGCGAGTGCAAAAGCATTTTGGTTAGGAGCTTGTGCAGAACAGTAGCAAGAAAGCTTGCTAATTGGATTGGATTGGATTGAACCAATCAATGGTGAGAACATGTAGGGGCATGTATCCTTGATAAATGATTGCAAGGAGAAGGATGGTGGAGTTGATTGGAGCACCTTGTGAAAACAAAGAACTCAAACTGATGAACATGTCCTTAAAACCCTTAAAAATAGGGGTTTGGTGAAAGTCCTATGTACGGAAAGGGTGGGGGTCTAAAACCTAGAAAATCCTAGAGCCTAGGTTGGACCTATGAAGAATCCATAATTGGTTCAGAGGGTTATTAAGGATAGTTTGCAAGAAATCCAAGATTTCAGTGTTTAGGAGGGTTAATTAGGCCAAAAAGGCTACAAGGCCTAAAACTAAGAAAAGAAGAACTCGATGGGAAAACCAATGAAAGAAACCATCAAAGTGGATCAAAACTAGTTGAAAGTGACCTAGGAATGGTCAGGACTCCCATACCTATTGCCAAGAGCAGATTTGGAGCAAAGTGGCTCAATGGAGCCTATAGGTGCATTGATTGGTTTGAGAGGGATAGTAGAGTGAATTGAAGTTGGTGGTGAGTTCTAAGGGAAATAGGGTATCACAGAATTGTCCTCTAGATAGGGTAGAGAAAGATACCCTAGGAAGACCAAAGAAAGGTCTTAGTTAGAGCAAGAGTGCTCTTGTGGTTAGAGCTCCCCATAAGTTTTCCTCTCACATGCTTGAATTCCACTCCTTTATAAAGAAGGTAGAAACTGAGAACCAACTTGTGCAAAATGAAAACATGTTTTTGTTTCCCAAAATGATGAGTAAAACTTGAAAATTATGGGGAGACGAAAGTGGAATGAGAGGATGTTTGAAGGTGAAATTGGATCCAAATGAAGGCAAGAGGAAAATTCCTCTAAGAGTGGTGGATTCCGCCACCCTTAGAGAAATCGAAATTCCTCCCCTATACTGAATTTCCACCCTTGACAAAGAGGCTTGATCAAAACAAGAGAGGGTGATTTCATTAAGGAGTAAATAAACAAAGAAACACATCCATTTGATCCCCAATCAGGTCGTCCCTAGAGAGGAGATAAAAATAATTAAATAAAATGTTTTTTTATTGTTCCAAAAAGACCAGGTCAGCCCTCTAATAGACATGCCTTTTCATGACATGGGACGCGTATATAAGAGAGGAAGAATCACTTCATTTTAGCATCAAATAAAACAAAATTGCCTCTACGATTAGGCAGTGAACTCCTCATTCTAGCAGCAAAATTCATTCCAAGTAGGCATCGAAATTCATCTAAAAAGGAACAGTGATCTGTTGTATAGAGAAGTGAAGTATCTAAAGGAGAGATAAGTTTTTTTGAAAGAGCAGCGATCTGTTGTATAGAGAAGTTAAGTATCCAAAGGAGAGATAAGTTTTCTTTTCCAGATTTTGAGATGATTTCATTTCATTTCATGTTCATGATACAAAATCGGAATTATGAGTAATTCGATTCCTAATTTTCTCATGCTAAGATGATTAAAATTTTATAAAGGAGAAAAATAGGATTGCATATAGTGAGGCTGTAATTCATTTGGATTTGATTGAAATACTTGGGATAGAGGATTTTCAAAGTGAATGAAATATATTTCAAATCCAAGGTCTGATCTAATGAATCAAAATTTGCAAGAGGAAAGAGAAATTTGGTCAAACACCTTTTGCCCCCTGGTTTTGATGTGGAAGAAAGTGGAATTTAGATGCAATTTCATTTCATATTTCCTTCATTTTTTTTTATTTCCTATCAATTTGGTGAGCTTATTGAAATCTTTCCTTTGTTTTTTAAGGTAAACATGGAGCGAGGAGAGGCTTGGTAAGTGAAAGATGGAAATTCAAGACTTCAAGCAAGGAGGGAACAAGCTCAAGCACAAGGACTTCAAATGGGAAGGAGGTTCAAATCAGATTATCAAAGTGCAAAATCAAGGCAAGATCAAGATGGAGTTCAAGAAAGTAAAGAACAAGGAGAAAGAAAAAATCATAGAAAATTTTCATCAACTTGAATTTCCTTCAGAAATCCAAGTTCATTATGAAGAATCCAACCACATGAAGAATTCATCACTTCAAGAAGTTCAAGATTCAAGTTTGCAAGTACAATCAAGTTCAAATCATGGCAATGAGAAAATTTCCAGGAACAAAGGTGGAGAAGATTTGAGAAGATGAAGCAATTTGGGAATTTGTCATCATAATTGAAGGCTTGGTAATGTTGAGTATCAAGAGATATTTTCTCATCACCAAAGGGATTGTTCAAGTTTGTAAGAGAAGGAAGCTGAGGTGGCACCCACTTGTCTTCAACCAATTAGAAAATCTCAGTTACACATGTTCAAATGCATTCAATCATATTATGCCAAGTTTACCATTTTCTCATTGGTTCCCAAAAGCATTGTAATTTTCTTATTGGCTCACAGGGTGGTGCCTTCATGTAATTAGATGATAGGGTGGAAATCCTAATTAGGGTTTGTAGGGATAAATCTTGGCCCTTGATCTTGAATTGATCTTGGCCCTTCATTGTAATTGAACAACTATAAAAGGCCAAGACCTTCACATTTGTAAGGGGTTAATCAGTTAGTAGTAGAATTAGAGTAGGAGAGGAGTTTCGGTGAAATTGTTGCCATAGTGTTGTCAAAGTAATTGATGATTCATTGTTGGTCTTCATGGTGGATTACTTAATGTTGCATGGTTTCTTCAATTCCTCATTTAGGATTTTATTTCATGTCAAGTATAAATAGGAGTAGATGAATGGAAGATATTGTTCAATGGTGATTAATGGTAGAGCTAGTGTCCATACCTTTTGGTACTTGTTGATTGTAAGTAACAGTGCAAGGTTAGTCTGGGCCTAAATTGCAAGTGTTTAACTTCTGTTGGAGATGTTCATTTAGATTGCGCCTTCATAGGATATTTGGATAAATATTGACAATGTGAAAATCATTCCCGCATCCTTAGAAGATAGCACCCTCTTATGCCTAGTTGATACGACGAAGCAAGGATTGGTTAGAGGCTCACCCCATAATCAACATTGTCCTACATTCTTAGAGTTAGATATAATTTCTAAACCTTATTTCTTTGCAAGTTATTTGGTTGGAAGTGATCGAAGAAGTTAAAGTCAAGTTGATATCCATTGGTTGAACAACTTTAGCCCCTTTGTGATAACCAACATATCACATCATAAAACTAAGTGAAATTCCACAATTAAGAAGGAACCTTGAGGTTGTCTCATTTGATCACACAATTCATATACATTGTTTAGCATATGAGCATCCTTATTCAAGAGAGAGTTGGAGATTTGGTATTTCATCTTGGAATACTAAGTATTTGATTTTGTATGTTGTAGTGGAACAAAAGTCACATCAACAAGACCATTGGTGAATATATCTACATCGATTAAATATGACGATGAAATATGATTCACTAGAACATCTATGCATCGTAAACCAATATATTTGACTAAGACTAAGTCTTTCTTTATAGACGGTGTATATACAATGACAACGATCAAATATATCTAAGAATTTGATGACGCCAATCGAGCAACCATTATGATTATTGAATAGGAGATTATAGAATAGATGTTACTCTTCACGAGGAAGAGATAAGAAAAGAAATAAATCATATATATGGCTGGCAAGCATCCATGAATAAAATACTGATTATAGAATTTTATATCTGAGAGGAATTTGGATTCCTTTGGGGCAGGCAGAATCTGCCATGCTCCGAAGAATTTTCCTCTTTGACAACTTGTTGTCTCCACTTAGTTATTTTCTCAGCTCAGAGGGCGGGAGGATTTATATAAAATATAACATTTAAGTATAAGTTCGTTTCTTATACTTTAAGTTGTATTTTATATAAATACCTGTCAGGATGTTTTAGATAGGTTTCAGCTTCATAAGAGTTATAATAAAGATTCTAGATTTTGGGAGTTTTCAAAAATTCCAGACTTAGCCAAATTTCAAGATTAAGCACGCATTCGGCACTGTTACCTCCGATAAACTTTCTTGACTTTCTAAGGCGAAATTGAAGCTGGAACAAGGATTTTCAAAAGGTTCTAACTCATTTCATCACAAATCACTTAGTTTCAACTCCCTATCCTTGACTAGCTTAGCCCAACTCTCGCTCACACCCTTGACAGACTTGACTCAGCAAGCTAAAATTGCTCAAACTCACTCTCAGACATGGAGACTTGAAAATGCTACCAACTAAGACCACCTAAGAATACTACTACTGCTAAAGAAAAAAAAAGGGGGTCCCCATTTGCAATGGGGCGATGGTGTGAAAACCTCACAACAGGTCTTTACTTGATTATCTTTGTATTGGCCATATGAATGTTGGATGACATTGGCTAAATAGAGTCGGCAGTCTTCCTTTCATATTATCTGCCTTTGTCGTCTTTGTAATGATTCCCATTATGGTTTTGTCACGTCTTAATATAATCTCCTATACGGCCTGATGGTATGAGATAGATTGCCTCTTTATATCTTGCAAATCGCAATGATAGGTTGCGTGCAAGAGACATATCCAAAGTCTATTCATAATTGCCTCTTTTCATTATATGCTAATCGCACCATTTGAAAGATCCCAAGAGGATCCTTTCGCTGAACTTCTGTAAATTTTAATTAAAATAATAGATTTTCCTGTACTTATTTTGTGGTGTTAGAGAATTAGACAGAAGTTGCAGAAGGATTGTTTCTTTTGTGTTTGTATTTTCCAGATATATGTAAAACAGTAAATAATAACAGCAGCAAATAAGAAATAAGCTGAGACAGCGTGCAATAATATAATATTCAATCAACCAGAATGGCTGCAAATCGTACCAGGCAAGATATGCATTCAGTATATCAGCAAAGGTTGTTTACAATGAAGAATGATGACGCCTAGCTGCTGAAATAACCAGCCACGCACCAAAGGCAAAACTTGCTGTTGTAAACCAAATAATAAACCAAGTGACAGCTGAAAGGTAGCCGTACGGCTGTAGAAGTCATGCCAAAGCAGTCTGAATACCTCACGTGCCAAAATGGACTCCCAACGTCCACTGCCACAGTACTTCCACGCTGAATTCAACACTCTATGTCAACTCTGAAAATAATACTGTAGAATAATGCTGAAACCATCTAT
>MU224845.1:948477-981796 GCA_018584345.1 Thuja plicata | reverse complement strand
AAAATGATTTAGATTAAGTCAAGACCTTTCCAACGAGCTATAACACATAGGCCTGCCTGACCAGAATAAGCCAAAAATCCCTTATTACTTCAGTTAGCTATATAAATAGCTTTATTTTAATTTAATTAAACGCAAACTTAGGAAATATTTAAATATATTAAAATATATCCCAAGTAGCTAAGGAATACTCGAGACACCCCGAAATGCTGAAGCTGAATATGTCACCTGCCTATGACTGATGTCGGTCAATCTGGAATAACTGGTAGTCTCATCCCTAAAATCTAGGGATGCTCCTAGAAACTATGAAACATACCCAAATCTCCTGAAACTGAAACCAAGGGATGGCCTTATAGAACCTCAAATCTGGAAGCTGACACCATCTCCTAAAAAGTAGGAATTCCCCTCCTAAAAAGTAGGAACTGCCTCCTAAAATCAAGGAACTGCACTGCAACACTATATTTACCACCATGTCACCTGTACAGACTGATGCCGAACGAGATGGGTCAACTGGCAGTCCCATCCCTAAAATCTAGGGATGCTCCTAGAAACTAGGGAACACACCCTGTCATCCTGAAACTGAAACCATGGAATGGTCTAGTGGGACCTCACATCTGGAAATTGCCACATCCTCCTAAAAAGTAGGGATATCCCCTAAAATCTAGGAACTGCTCCAAATTGGCTCCAAATTGCTTGTAAAGCCAAAATCCAATCACTATATGCACTGAATGAGTCTCTATCCATCTCCGCTAGCCTACGAGACGCCAATGATAGGCCAACTCCTCCGTCTTTGATGTCCACTCTAGAAAGGGGACATGACACCATTGCACATTCAATCAGCTAGTTATAATTGCCAGCTCATTGATTAATGATAATCTTCCTTGATTGATCATCGATAGTTAAATACTGTAATTACTGCCATTTGACTTAATAATTTTTCTCAAAATTAATTTACATCTTCTCTGATATTGCTTAGCGTTATACTAGTCGTTGTCTTAACGTTAATCATTTCTTTTGACTACTTCCAATCACTAACCTTTGGATCATTGTTATCCCCTTATCTTTAGGCTTCTTGTTTGACCTTAATAATATCTCCATTTCCAGTCGGCTTATTTGAATAAAGTCAACCATCTTTGTTATTGATTGTTGTTTGTCTTCTTTGGCTAAAATTTCTTGATATCATATTTGCTTGATGTCATAATTGAATGCCTTCTTCATTGTGCACTACAAAATATGACTTGGATGATTAATGCCAATTTCTATAGCTTTGTCTTTATCTGTCAAGAGTATTCACAATATAGATATTTTTGGTTAGCGTAGATAGGGCTCATTTTATCCTCTAAACATTTAGACATACAATATTCCTCTATTTAGCTACTAATGCAATTTAGTCTCTTAATCATAATTATATTATTATTATTTACTATTAAAGCTTATTTCGAAGAGGCGACATTACACCTCATTTAGAGTAATACAATGCAAGCATTGACAAGGGGTGACATTCCTTGAGCCCATTATTAGTAGCAGTTAGTAGATTCAGTAGAAGTTAGTATACTTAGATAATAAAAGGAAAGAAACCTTAAAGTCTTATAAATAAAGCGGTTTCTTGGAATAAAGATTACCAACAATGATCATAGATAAGACAATCAACAACATTAAGAATTAATGAGAAGATGAACTTGTAACATCAGTTCTAGTAATCATGAAGCGACTGATCAGTATTGGTCGAATATCCATAAAAGCGATCGACTTGATCAATGATAAGTTGATTGGGAGATCAATGTATCTAGTAAGGCAAGAACTTAACATGGATGGACATCTTCAACGATTTCCATATAATGGTGTTGATCTATTAAGAAAGATCAATCATGACTAATATCATCGACCCGATGAAGAAACTAATCATAACGGATAGTTATCGATCATGATTAAATTAATGATTAATTAATCAAAGATCGATTATGAGGAGGCGATCTTTGGAACGAGAGAAGACATGTCTTTTGAACATCCAAGAGACACATCCGTTCGTTGAAGTAGGTATTTATATTGGAGGAGATCGATCACCTGGGAATCATCAAATACTTCTCATCTTGTTTATTTATCCTCATCGGATCGTTTCTGCTTTGAGCGAATTGCCTAATGGCATTATTGGTGCAACAATAAATAGCATAGATGAGAAACAACATTTAAGGGATTGCATAATTTAAAGATTGCATATAAAAAAGAGTGTCCATTCTTGAGTGCAAGTATTAAATTGATAATCATAGGCAATACATATCGCTTCTAGCGATTATATCTATAAGTTGAATATTAATATCGACAAATCGGACATCTCACCATTGCTGAAAGCAATACATATTGATTTCATACTCTTATTGTAAATCGGATATTGCCTAATCGATCTATCACAATAACAACATATCAGACATTACTATATATATATATATTGAGTACATCAGAAATTGCAGTTGATATTGGCTCATCTTCCATTACTTGCTTAGATTGTATTCAATTGATATAGTAGAAAAAGAAGGTGAAGTAATTGTTCTGGCTTTCCTAAGGTAGCCAAAAGGCGACATTACAATTGGTATTAGAGCTTAGATTCCAGCCATTTTGTAAAGTTGATGGGCGAGAGGGAACTTAACACTTTACTTCCGCAAATGATCTGGACAAAACTCCAAGACAAGTAAAACATTAGTGAAAGAGACCTTAACAGAAAAATGGATCAATTTTTTGCAGGACAAAGAGATACCCAAAACAAATTAGCACAATTACTAGATATGTTAACACACAGGGATAAATATTTCCAACAGTATTAACGGGGGAAAAAGCAAACAAGATGGGAAATGAAAAAATGGGAGTCCAAAGAGTAAAGATACCACAACAATTCTAGACCAAGAATACCTACTTTTCCTTCCTGGAGTGAACAATCAAAGGAAGTAGAATCGATACTAGTAGATTTGCAAGACCAATTTAGGCATGATTGGATTGATAGTGGTTTTCAGACCGAGATGTCCCTAAAGGAATATATGGATCTAAGGATGAAGCATCTACGTTATAAAGGATACAAAGATGGGCATTCAAAAGTTAGAAGAAAGGTGGGAAAGATGAGTATTCCATACTTTGACAGGACTTACAAGACCGTGGCAAGGGCATGTGTGCAGAAACTAGACACCTACTTTCAATTAAACTTGACGACAGAAGAGGAAGCCATGAAACATGCTGCACTCCATTTGGATGGAGTAGCCGATGAATGGTGGTATCATGGGATGACCACTATGTGACATTCCAAAATCACGTCCTATATACAACTCACAGAAAGATTGATATAAAGGATCAATAATAGAGACCCAAAATTACAATTTAAAGAGTTGATCCAAGTCAAGCAAAGTAGATCAATTGAGGAATACATTATAGAGTTCCACAAATTTTTTGTCTTAGACGCCAACATATCCGAAAGGCATTTTGTCATTATTTTCATGAATGGGGTAATGGACCCATTAAAAGGTTGGGTGAAAAATCAAACCCGAGCTCCTTGCAAGAAGCAATAAAGAAAGCAAAGGATATGGACCCAGGAACTGTTAAGAGCAAGGCCCCACCTAAAGAGGTAACAATTCGTAAGGAACCAACTAATATTGTTAAATTTTAGATCAGAATATATGGCTTTTAATTTTTTCAAAAATCCAATATATATATATAATCTCAATATATAGAATATATATTTAGATGCATAATATACATATATATTATTGATATAGTAATAGATATATATAAATATATTAATAATCAATATTATGCCGTATGAATGAGACTTGCCTTGATTGTTGCATATACTTGTCTTTTATCAATCAATAAATGACTATATATATGTCAGACATGTCATTTCAGAGACATGTCTCCTTGAGGAGACATGGCTCTATAATGCCATGTCTTTTCATAACACAGCTTAACCACCCGATAATACTAATCGGTATACTATTATCAAAGTGGCGTTCGATAATACAAAGCACCCGATCAATTTAATAATGAACCACCCGATAGTATATGCATTGCTTTAGTGATTTAGCTGATACAAATCGGTGGATACAAATCAGTATATGTGACCGATACAAATTGGTGTTAATATAACCGATACAAATCAGTTTTAATAAGATGAGACATTATTAAGTTTAACCGATACAAATCGATATTAATAAAATTGAACATTATTAATATTGACTGATACAAATCGGTAATATTAATATGAATGATATTACCAATTTATATGATGTTTATTTGATTCACTATTATAAAGAGATATATCATAAGTATGTATATTAATATATATAATAATAATATCCATTATTATATATATATATTAATATATTGCTTATTTATTTTCTCATAATATTATGATCATTTTATCTGATCGAAGCTATATGCATCAACACTCCCTCTTAGCTAGGGAAGATAAAAATCAAATATAAATCACAATAAGTTCATAAATTGTAAAAGTCTGTTCATAAATTCTTTTATCAGGGATATGTTCTAACCAGGAATATCAGTTCTCATGATGTAATCAATAGAAACATATTCCCAATATGTGTATTGCCTCCATCGGCGATTCTATCAACAAGTTCTCAGGTGGATTGCCTCCATCGGCGATTCTATCCACAAGTTCTCTGGTGGATTGCCTCCATGGCCGATTCTATCCACAAGCTCTCGTGTGGATTGCCTTCATCGGCGATTCTATCCACAAGCTCACGAGCTTTAGTGTGGATTGCCTCCATCGGCGATTCTATCCACACGTTCCCGTGTGGATTGCCTCAATAGACGATTCTATCCACAAGTTATGATATGTATAAATCATCACAAGATGTCTCTCAAGTTATTGTAAGATCGTCACCTTCCAATAACTTTAACAAATACAAGTGATAATCATTTGGAAGTCGTCACGTCCTTATGATTTGTGTAGGGCCCATATAGTTATAAAATAACATTAGTATAATAATCAATAATCATATCCAGTTTACCTCATAAGTGTTCTATCTTTATCAATGAACTCCCTCTCAATGACAATGTATCTTGAATTTCTTTTAGAATACATATTTCTCTGAATACACGTGTGAATTACTGACTTCAGCAAGGGAAGCTTGTAGTTTAAGTTTGTCAGGACACTTCCTTGCAGTGTGACCATATTTGTCGCATCTGAAACATTGTATTGTAGAGAGGTCTCTAGGTTTCTTGAACTGTTGTTTATCATATGACTTCTTGCCCTTCTTCCTTTTCAAACTAGTGACGAGAACCTGAACATCTTCATTTGTGGGTTCCATGATTCCTCTAGATATTAGGTTACACTTTTTTGAATGTTGTCAGCTTTTAGTCGATCAAATTTGGGGAGTTTGGCGCGAGCATTTACTCCTTGTCTAAAGTTTTTCCAAGAGATAGGGAGTCCATTTAGAGTTATCATAGTTAACTCCTTATTATCATAAATGTGACCAATTGAAGAGAGTTGATTCCTTAATTCTGTTATCCTCATAAAATATGAGGTGATAGTCTCTCCTTTATTCATTTTAATATTAGAGAGTTGATTTTTAAGGGTAAGGATTCTGCTTGTGTTGTTGATCTCAAACATGTTTTCCAGGGCTTTGAACATGTCATATGCAGAGTCTAACTTTGTGATGATAGGTAGTAGATGATCTTCTACTACATCTACTAATAATACCATTGCTCTAGTATTGTCCTTTTCCCATTGACTCTGCTCATCATTTCCATCAGGTTTAAGAGGATTTTCTATTGTTGTCTTTAGCTCATTCTTCCTTAGTATCAACATTATTCGAAGTTTCCACGATTCAAAATTTGAAGCACTTTCAAGTCTATATCTAGTGAGATGATCAACTAGTGAGGTGGCCTTCACAAGATTTCCAATAATAATATTAGGGGCCCGATAAAGTTCGTAGTATTTCTTGATAATTAATTGACCAATGAGAATGTAGTATTAGACTAAAGAGATGTTATGGAACCAAACTTCATAAATATATACCCGCTAAAACATCAGTAGAAGTGCCTCCAACATATAGTTCTTCTCCAAAAATATTATGAAGCCCACTTATAAATAATATTTGTGGCTCTCGACTTCAAGTGCTCTTGGGTTCATTTATATTTCAATGTCCAATATATTCCTATCAAAAATATATAGTTTGCGTGATTGGAGAATGAAGTGTTTTGGTAGAACAAAAATCTCTATCTTCTCAACACTTTCTCATCATAGCACTTTAATCCTTAAAATAAATTAAAATTCTGTATATTTGCTCAATTAGTAAGAATTAGTCTTGTTCTGTTCCTTTATTTAATTACAAATATTTTCTCCGGCAGCAAGATATATGTAAACTCCAGAAATAATTGCCAAACATTATTTCTGGAATATCAATCAATAATTATTTATTTCTATAAATCTTAAGGTCAACATTTGCTCCGGAAATATAGTTTTGTGTCCAATGGAGACTTCTTAAAATTGGATCTCTCCGTAATCGCAATGATATAGCTAGCAAACTGGGGTGGTAATCTCATGCAAAGCTCCTTTGGCTTACATGCCTTCAACAAAGATGATGATTAATTCACAAAACATCCAGAATCATCCTTTGCTTCATCCAACCAGCCTCCTTATAAAGAACTCCAAGAAACATCTAGAAGACTAGGCCGACTTTAATAAGTGACTTTATTTATTTAATTATTTTCACTTTTTTTTTATAATTAAATTACTTAATTAAAGTCGCCCTTAAGAAATAAAATTATTTTTTGGACAACTTAATTGATTAATTTAATTAAGTCACTTTATAACAATTTGGAGACATTACAAAAGTAGCAAGAAACAAAATAGCAAGTGGTTAAACAAATGGAACGTAAACCTCCATGAGTGCCCAAACACTAATATAGAGATAAAAAAGTGGGTGTTAGAGAAATCCAAAACTGCCATGTGGACAAACAGAAAGGTAGAAAAAAAGCTTACTATGTCAAAGAATTTAACCCAAAGTGGGATCATGGCGATAAAGAATATTTAGGTTCCGCAATTAAAGGTAAGGCAAAAATTCTGATGGCTCAGCTGAGGACCAGCTCTCATCATTTGCGATGCGAAACTGGTAGATGGAAAGTTTCCAAAGAGATGTGGGAAGAAAGACTTTGGAATTTTTGCAGCAGAGGGGTGGTTGAAACTGAGTGGCATTTTATCAAGGAATGTGCTACTTATGAAGATATTCGCTGTCATTACGAAGACAATTTACAGGTGAACTGTCTGAATGAACTTTTTGAAGAGGCAAAATTACACAAAACGACTGCTTTCCTAATGAGGATCCACAACAAAAGGGTCTACTTGGAGAAATTTCAGCAGGCAGATTAATTGGTCCTCTCTTGGTCCCTTAGACCTCTGGTCTCGTGGATGTCATTAAAATTCCTTCATTCATTCATTCATCCCGTTTTTGGCTAAGTTAGGAAAGCCGGAACAATTACTTCAACTTCCTTTTCTACTGTGTCAATTGAATACAATATAAGCAAGTAATGGAAGATAAACCAAAATCAACTGGAATTTCTGATATAATTAATGTAGATATGTGCAAATGATATAGATATCAATATACCAATAGCAATGTCTGATATGCTGATATGAGGTATTGTATGTAAATGATGTTTCTTATCACTTATAGTGATAGTAAGATTATGCTATATCTGAAATACAATGAGAATATGAAATTGATAATTATTGTTTTGAGCAATGGCTGCAATGTCTGATAAGACAAATTTTGTATGCAACAATTGATGAGAGTATGTAGCCTTTAGTGATACAATTGCTGTCTGATCTTATCTTTATGGAATATGCAATGGAGTCTGATATGTTGCTTATAGCAACGATATTGCTGTTTTAGATATGGAGTTGAGTACCAGCAATGTCTGATATAGAGATTGCTTTAGAAGCGATAGAATTGCTGTGTCTGATATATCTTCCTTAGTCTCTGTAATCCTTAGATGCCGTCTCTGATTTGCCACTATATGCTTGCACCAAAATGCCAACGACAATTTGCTCTAAACAGAGAAGATCCGTGTAAGGATTAATAAATAAAAAGAGAAGTAATCGATGGTGTCTGAGTAATGGTTTGGATATCCAATATCCAAACCATTATTCAAAACTCAACGGTTGCATCCCTTAAGAGACATGCCTTTTCTTAACATGAGTCAGTCTGTTTGCTAAGCAAATCGTATCCCTTCAAAATATATGCAAATTGGTTTACTCTGCCATCTCACCTTACTATTTGCTGACGCTTAATTATCTTAATTGCATTCTCGTGAGTATGACCTTGTTCAAACACTCCATATCACATCCTTTGATATATTCTCTGACAGAATTGTATTAGCATTGGCTGAAGTCGATGGTGAGCTTAACAACGCTTTAATTTCTTGAGTCAATTCTGTCTTTTATTATAATTGCTATCCCTGATTATTATTGATTAGACTCTACTATCTACTGCCTTTATACAGAGCAATATCGGCTGGTTATAATAGTGATACCCTTTAGATGTGTTTGATTCTTTTCTACTTCTTCAGCAAGTCATCATCTTTAATTGATCGGCATTTAGTTATTGCACCATCTCATAATATACCGATTTGTGGATACTATATAATTATCAGTGTTGGATATCATTTTAATCATGATGACTTCCAATGCCTTCTATGCGTGATGACAATTCCCTTCATGCTATCGCTGTAATCCGAAGCTTCTTGATTAGACTGCCATCTCAATATATCAACCAATCACATTGCATTGTAGATGAAAACATTCAGCGTGGGTACTTGATGATTGCTGAGTCATCAAGGATCACTGCAGACCTCACCTCTATATTCACATTCACAATCAGTCTCACCGATGCAACAATCATGCTTTGTTTAGTCTACGTTAAATGTTGAAGATTTAACACCTGAGAAAAAGCTATCCTCGTGAATCTCTTTAGAGGATGATTGACTCCTGAAGGAATACAATAGTCCTTTTAACCTTTTTCATTATGCTTTAATCATTACTTATTAATTCTTAGCCTCTTATGTAAGATCGAGACTTACACATTTTATTGGCGTCAGCCATGTTAGAGCCTTCTCTGGATACATGTGTGTTTGCTTTAATCGAATTGCCCTTACAATGTTATCATCGTTCTTTTGTGGTAACCAATAATTACTATGGCATGCCATCCTTTACCAACAAGGATTATGGCTTGGTCAACTCTTAATACTCGGATGTCATATCCAGGAAAACTTTTGCTGGCTATGTGCTAATATATGAATAATCGATTACTATTCATCTGACCTCCTCCATGTTATTATGATGGCCAATATTGAACTGTCCGTACTTTTGCAATTTTGTCTCTTTTAGAGACTTCACAAATTTGAAGAAGTATTAGTGATGTAAGGTCAAAGTTGGGGACATTACAAAAAGATGGACCCTTGGTATGAAAATCCAACAAAATGAGGAAAAAAAAAACATATTAGCCTAATAGCCCAATTGGCTTGGATACTGTGGAGGATTATAGAATTGCTTTACCAAAATCGTAAAACCTCTATTCAAGACCTTTGCAATCAAACTAATAATTTGTAGCCCCTTCTCCACACAAAAGTAGAAATGGACAATTGAACATGAATAGAAATTGTTGCTCTCATTCAATTACTACACAAAGGAAAATATGTGGCCTCTTGGATGCATGAGTCATGGTGATAAATGTCTGTGGGGAATTGAGTTAATTGAACTAAGATGGGTGCTAAATCAATATAGGAGAGCTCCTAACTTGAGATCTAGAGGCATGAATGTCACCTAATTGTCTTCAATCAAAGAAGCATGTGTTTATTATCTACCTAGGATAAAACTTATTTGCTAAAGTAAACTTAATGTGTGCTTGCTTGCAGTTATTATTATATGGTAAATTACATTGGTGGTTATAACTTACATTATGTAAGTTACTTTTTAGACATAATTAATGTGGGGCTACTGCATCATTAATCCAAACAACAATAGAGCCTATGTGTACAATGTACAGTTTACCATTATATTATATCTAATAATCCCTAATATATTTCATTTTACCTTTTTCGCAAGTCTTGAATGGAAAATTTAGGCTAATTTAACTTTTACTTACATGAAATATAGTGGGAACAAAATGATATTGTGATGCTTAACTTTGGAAGTTTTCCACGCATGTAATACTTTACTGATTATGCAGGGCATATGTGTAGGTTTGTTTAGCTTTTAAACACTTTCAAGAGTTTGTTTCAGGTCCATGTTTAGGCTGCTAGATATTTTGTTGGAGCTTGATCATATGAAAAATGCAAAAGGAAGTATAATTTGAAATTATATTCTTAACTCCTAATCTATCAGTTTACTTTTTTAATCAGCTTTGAATGGAAAATTGAGGCCACTTTAACACTTTCTTCCATCAAATATAGGGGGAACAAAATGATATTGTAAATATTGTATTGCTTAACTTTGGAGTATTCCTAATGTAATACTTTAATGATTACGTAGGTCATGTGCGATGATTTGTTTAGGATTTTAACACACTTAAGAGTTTCTTTTCAGGTCCATGCTTAAGCTGCTTGATGTTTTGTTGGAGCTTGATCATTTGAAAAACGCAAAAGCCAGTATACCTAATGATTTCTCTTGGTACAAAAGGTATGTGCTTGGAAGCCGCTTGTTATGATTTGGTGTGGAATATATCTTTGCATTTTTTTGTCATTTAATGTGTTCAGGTTTATTGTTTTTTTTAATGTTTTCCTTAAGCTATAGGAGTTAAGGTGTAAAGAGAATGAAAAGAAGGATTAGGACAATGACCATAGGTGATTATGAGGTGTTAATGGTGCTGGAAATTATAAAAACACTTAATAAGCAAATGAGATCAAAATGCATCTTTATTTTAATTATAATGAAAACCAATCTCATAAGTAAATGGTACTTGATATTGATAATGTAGACGTAGCTGTTAGCCATACCTATTTGTTGTTCAGGTAAACTTAATAATCGGCAACTTTTTGTACTTAAATCTGACACTGGTTAGTATTGTGTTATTGAGTTTTTGTTTGTATCATCAGTGTGCTAGCTTATATATAGCCATACTTTCTCATGTAATTTCATTTTCCATTTGCAACTCTTGCTGATATACATTGTGGTAATATGGGCATCGTAGCTAGTAGTGTGCAGAGTTTTCTATTGTTAATAGTGGAGAGGCCTTTATCAGTTCTCTTGGTACTCAAGATCGATGTGCAGGTGTGTGACCATGTGACTATTGGAGATCTGTAATCTGTGTGAATGCAGATAAATTAAAATATAAGGGTGATATTGTCGTTGAGATGGCTTCTTGCAGTGACAAATATTGCTTTATCAGGCCATTGAGAACCAAGGAAGGGCGTGGACTTTTTTGACAGGTGACCTGAAGGTGCTGATTTGCAATATTAATAAATAAACAAATATATGGTAATCAATGCTTGAGGTATTTTGTGCACTCTATGAAAGCCTGTGGACAATCTGGGAATAATACCAAATTGTGAACTTTAAGCCAGTTTTTGAGTTCTTCCAAAGGCTTCTTGATGTGTTGGGAATAATTCCAAACTTCTTGGAGTGCTCAAGGTTGATTTTCAGTGACTTTGGTTTATGGCAATGAGCCTAGTTGGCCTTGATGAATATAGTGATGCTTTCAAAATCAGTTTTTGAACTTTTCTGCCCTCTCCAAAGTTTTTGGTCGAGTAGACTACTATTAGTAAGTTACTTGATTGATTCCAATCATTATCCCAAGTTTTCAGAGTCATGTTGATATGATCATGTAATATGCAGCCCTTTCTGCTATTTTTTTGTGCTTTTGATTGCTTGTTTGATAGAATAAGACAGAGCAGATAGAAAGTGCAGAAACATAGATTGATAGGCATGCAGATTTACAACAGAAAATAAATAAAACAGCTTTGCAATTTTAAATGTTTATATTAAAAAAAGATAGCAGATAAAACAATAATTGAATATTAAGAGGGTCCTCACAAGAAGAAATTATGTCGGTCTGCAACTAGGGCATCCTATCCCGCATGTTATCCTGCTCCCCGCGTGCTCAAGGTTGGGTGCCATTAATGGCCTCCACTTCCCCAGGGTACGACGGTGGTAATAAAGGAAAGGGCACTCATTGCCCAACAACCATGAGAATAAAGCCTTTTTTAAAAGCATTATTGTTGACCCCAGGATGAAAACGCAAAGCAGAGAAATCACAGCGGTTGTTGTGGAGCACAAGCTTTTGCAGGCGACAAATGGAGAACAAACAGTGGGGCCCCAACCAAGAACCTTCAAACATGCCATCCAGAATGAGAGGATGCTATGAGAAGGCGCCCGCTTCATCTCGACTATCTCCCAAGCCTCAGAAGCAGCCGCAAGAGATGGAGGTAAGATTCCGACGCCTCCCAAGCTCATCATTAAAGCTAATCCGCAAATGATTGTCGCAATTGAACAAGAAAAGGGTAGACTTAGAGATAATGCTATAGTCTTCGCTGCTGTTAATGTTACCAAAATTCCATCTAGGAACTACCTTAATGACTGGTTTTAGAGGATTTGGGGCCAAAAATTAGGGTTCCATTTCTCGTATTGTAGAATGCTTCAAAAGGGCTTATTTTTAATGTTCTTCGTTGATTCTAAATCCCAGAAAGCTATTGTAGACAAACAATTCTGGAAAGTTGGCCCGTATGAATTTAGAGCCATCTCGTGGTCACTTGAAGCCTCGCATAACGAAGTATTGGCTCTTTCTAGCCCTAGATGGATTGTCCTTAAGAATATCCCTCCGTTTTTGTTAAACCTAATCCCTCAAGCCCTCGAACCAGTTGGTAGAGTGCTGAGAATTGATCAATCTAATGTCTTTATTCCTCACACAGATGTTAGAGTGCTCATTACCGTTAAACCTGGTATTGATTTCCCCGAATCACTGCATTTCGACCTCGGTGGCTGCCCCATCAATTGCCCGATCACCTTTTTGGGTGGTATTTACTATTAACAGTTGCTACCTCTGCAGGAAGGAGGGTCATAAAAAACAGGAGTGCCCTATTTTTAAAAAGCGAACTCCCTCTCCCGTTGGAAACCCTCCTCCCCATGGTAGCCCCCCTTCCCCAGAAACTGACACTTCCTCTGGTAAACCCTCTGTGATACCCCATCCGACTACCCCTCCTCTCCCCACCCCGCTGACCTTACAATGCCCTCCAACCACCAAGGATAACACTGTAGCAGACTGGATGCATAACTCGGAGGAAATTTCTGCTACCCTCGACAAACTCAAAGGTCATTTTGATGATCACCAAACCCCCCCAAGCCCGACCTCGGTGGTCCCTGAAGCAATGTAGAACCTCCCCAGTGCTAGTGAATTGGATTTTGGATTGAACTCTGGTGTCAACTCCCCTCTGCCGAAACATAGAATCCTTAATGCTCAACAAATAACACTAGGAAGGATCCAGATTAAGGCTGATAAGGTTAGATCTATCCCTAAGCCAAAGTGCAAAGTGTATTCTATTCTTCCTCCTGGTCAAGATTCTCATGTTGACCAACCTACCTCCCTTGGTGTATCAATTGACAAGGCTGGTAGCCCTGGGGAATTTTCTCTCCCTTCAACCTCCCCCACCACAATTGACCCTACTACTCAGAGCAGTGGACTAGCTGAAGATAGGTTGATCTCAAACCTGTCCCTTAATGACAAACTCAATGAATTCTCAGTGGTAGTAATCCCAGCACCTCCCCCCCTCCCTCCCCCACCTGATCAGTGGAGGTATGATAGAAAGAGAAGCACAGAGGTACCCACCTTGTCAATTGATGCAGTTGGGGTGGAGGTTGGCCAGAAGGGAAACCTTGAGCTTGAGGAAGGAGAGATCAGCAGAGAACAGGAGGAGTCTTGCAAAGTAGAAGGAGACAAATTCATCTTTTGCTCAGAATTAGATAAGGATAAGAGGAAGGATAATAAGCTAGGTAAGAAAGCCCCATTGGAGGCTACAGGAGGGACTAGCCTAAAGAATAAAAGAGGAAGACCTCCTCTGATGAGTGGTAACCCTAAACCTTTCAAACACCCAAAGAATGATATACCCCAATGTTTCAAGAGTTTTAAAACTCCCATGGACACAAACAAATAATATTTCCTATGTCTATCAACTGTGCATCCTGGAATGTCAGAGGATTAGAATCCTCTGACATAAAATATGTAGTTAAAAGGTTTCTGCAATTGCACAAAGAGATAGACATCCTTTTGCTTCAAGAAGTAAAGGCAGTTGGATTTGCACTAGACATTGCATTAAAATGCATATGGAAAGATGCTACTGCATACTCCTCTAAGCACCTAAAGGGAAAAGGAGGGACCTCCATTCTTGTTGGTTCGAAGTGGAAAAAGTTGATCACAGGTTGGGGCTCCTCCCCATGCAACAGAGCAGTGTGGGTTACATTTAAGGTTGAGGAGAATATCCTTGGAATATGCTTTGTTTATGCTCCAAATGATCACCATTCTCGGATTGGCCTATGGAAGTGGATCTCAGACTTGGATAACATCCCTTGGATCCTAGCAGGAGATTTCAACATGGTTGAGAGGGCTCAAGATAAACAAGGAGGTTTGAGGTTTGAATGGAAAGGTAATGAACTGGTCTTTTGGAACAGAATGTTGTCTAAACTTAATCTTTTTGATCCCTTGGCAGAGAAGAAAAGGGACTCGGAAGGGGTGTGGTTTACCTGGTCTAACTTCCAAAGAGGTAACAATAGAATATACTCAAGATTGGATAGGGTCTACATGAACAAACCATTATTCAGCTGCCCCCTAGTTGTAGGGGATAATTGTGTAAAGGTTATCCCCTACACCCTCTCAGACCACCACCCTATTCTATCATACATTCACCTTATTTCAAGCCAAAGTGACACCTTCTAGAAGATCATGTTTTGCACTTAATTCTTCTCTTCTTAAAGATGAAGATGTGCAAGCTACCATTAGGATTATTGCTTGGTATAATGAGGAGATTGTTCAATAGGTTTCTGTGGTTGACAGATGGAATCAGACCACAGAATCTTGGCAAAAGATGCTTAAAATTGTGGGGAAGAAGAAGGCCAAGGATGCGAGAGGGAAAGAGTTCAGTCTTGTGGAGGAGTTGCAGGAGGCTGAGCTTCAGATTCAAAGCAACCCTTCTGACCCTAGGCTTTTGGATAAGGTGATGTATTGTAGGGACTCCCTTAGGAAGCTACAATTAGCTAAGACCAGAGGAGCCAAGGTGAGAGCCAGGATTAACTGGCTCAATCTAGGAGATAAGGGGTCTAAGTTCTTTTTCCAGACATTAAAAAAGAAGGAAGCAAGGGATAAGATTGCCTGCATCATGGACCAAGGGGTTACCATCACAACACAGGCAGGGATTCTGGACACCTTCTCGAAATTTTATAGCGGCCTTTTCACCTCTGAAGGTAATGACTCTATGGTGTCGGCTGGACAGAGGATCAGAGGGGTCATCCCTAACAAGGTATCAGAGGAAGATGCAGTTTTAATTGGTAGAGAAATCTCAGTGGATGAGATCAAGAATGCTATTCTGAGTATGAGCAATGATAAGGCACCGGGTCTTGATGGTCTCACAGTTGAATTCTTCAAGTCCAATATTGACTGGGTATGAAACAACCTGTTTAATGTTTTCCAAGTGGCCATTGCAGCTGGTACCTTAGGTCCTGTACTAAATGTTGGTCTCATTAAATTGATCCCCAAAGAATGGGACAGACTCCTAATCAAGAATCGAAGACCTATCACCCTGCTGAATGTGGGCTATAAGATCCTTGGAAAAGCTCTCTCCTTAAGGATAGTCAATGTGCTCCCTAAGGTGATTAATAATACCCAAACAGGTTTTGTCAAGGGAAGGTACAACTTAGAGAATCTGGTTATATGTTGGGAGGCTATGGACTGGAGCAAATCTTCAGGGCAACAGAGTTCCATGCTGCTCATAGGCTATGAAAAGGCCTATGATCGCATTGAATGGATGTTTATCTTGTTAATGTTGGAGTGCCTAGGCCTTCCACCCTTCTTTTGTAAAATGGTCTCCACCTTACTTTATGAAGCTGTGGCTGTAGTAGAGGTTAATGGCATTAGATCAGCCTTCTTTGAGCTTAGTAGATCCATCAGGCAGGGATGCCCTCTAGCCCCCTCCCTTTTTGCTATAGCTGCTGACTCCCTTCACTACTTGCTTAGGGATGATACCCTGTCTCCCCAAGTGAGAGGTATTTCTCTTCCTAATGGTATTTCAGATGACAGAGCCATTCTCCTTAACCTTGAAGAAGATAATATGGGACACTATATGAACAAACTGAACTTGTTCTCTCTGGCCTCGGGCAGTAAAATCTCTATCTCCAAGTCTATAATGCTTGGATGGGAAGATAACCCATCGAGGTGGTGGGACAAGTTTGATTTGGAATGGGGATGCCCTAACCATATTGTGAGATACCTAGGAATTCCATTTGCTGTGGATCCTAATATTAATGGGATGTGGTGTTGGGTCAAAGATAGGATCCTCAACAAGCTGAATAAGTGGGACAGTCACCTCCTCTCCTTCCCTGGAAGAATCCAAGTCTGTCAAAAGATCCTTTCTTCTTACCTCATTTACTACTCTTCTTCTTGGCTTTTCAACCAGAACCAGTTCAGCCTTATTCAAAAAATTGTCAGAAACTTCCTCTGGTTTGATGGGAGAGGGAATAAAAAGCTGCACGTTGTTTCTTGGGATTGGTGCACCAGAGAGAAGGCTTGGGGGGTCTAGGGCTGAAAGACCTCAGAACACAAGGTATAGCACTTGCTGTTAAATGGATTGCTAAAGCTTCCTCAGGAGAGGAACTATGGAAAATATTAATTAGGAACAATCTCACTAGAGCTCATCCCTGCAGATCTAAGTCTTGGACCAATCTGTGCTACTTAGACCTGCTTAACATAGAGTATAATATTGCTGTGAAAGGTTCCAATGTCTTCAAGTCCTTATGGAAGAGTTGGAAGTATGTAAGGATATTCCTTTGTAACACGGTCCCTATAGAGGATGGTGGTATGGTGTGTGGGTCCAAATCTCTCTAGTGGAATTTGAAACATAAAATTAAACCTTTGGCCCTACTATAAGGCTGCTCCGCAAGGAAATGGTCAGATAAAGGGGTAAACATATTTCAAGACGCACTACAAGATGTTAAACTTTCCACATGGGAAATTATGGAAGCAAGATTTGATCTACCCAAGTCCCAAATGAGAACATGTGCCATACTCTCTAATGCCATTAACAAGCTGGGACCCTTGAGTGGGTGTTGTTTACCTGACAGTTGCTCCTTCTAGATTACATGTCCAAACAACTCCCCTCTCCACCAGATTAAGACTAAATACATATACCATCTTCTCACCTAGAGCCCGAATATCATCACCCATGCCAATTCCAAATGGCAACTTGACATTCCTACCTCTGACTGGAACAAATATTTCACCTCCATTTGGATCAAACCTATTGAACCTAAAATTACCTGTTTTTTATGGCGACTCCTACATAAACTCCCATTCAAGAAACCTGGGGGTAACCCTAACCTGTGCATTATTTGTAGACAGCCTGAAACTGTTGTCCATGTGTTCTTCGAGTGTTTCTTTGCAGCAGAAATATGGAAGATGTTTGGTCCTCACCTATAAATCTCACTTTAATAGCCTACATGTCATCTCTGGTCGCATTAACAACAACAAATATTGCAATGTTTTTTGGTCTATTCTTTCCTCTATTATATTGTGGGTTATTTGGAAGGCACACAATAATGATGTGCTTGCAGGGAAAAACATGAATCTTACCGAGTCTCTAAAGAGACTCATATATTTTGATGTTTCCTTGCAGGTCACAACAATCATAAAGATGAAGGAAAGTAAGTTCCTCCAGATCCCGAGGGATGGAGGAACCATCATTACTAAGAAGGATATAGCCCATGGCTATACAACCATGAAACCTGGCCCAGAATTTGACAATAAACTTGCTGACTTCATTGATCAAGTGAAGAAGTCCAACCTGCCGACAGGAGGAGTGACAAGGCATGGCACAACCAGCTGTAGAGCCCATGAGATCATCAGATACACTGCTGTATCCTCTGACTCCAATGAGTCAGATGCTGAACATGATGTTCCTTCTGAGTAAATTTGATGTTCATACTTTCTAGATAGTTTCTATATACGTTGATACACTCCTCGATGATGATAATTGTAAATTTTTGAGCCTTCTTTTGATCTGGCTGTGAAGATCCTTCCAGCCCTCGATGCAATATTTCATATACTCTGATGTACCCCTTTTATAGCTTATGATATGCAATAGAAAAAAATGTTTATACTCAGCTGTAATTTGGAAGTGCAATCTAGAAATCAAACTGTGAAGATCTAGACGTATAAATCTGATTACAAGCATAAATGTAACATACCCTTTTGTTGACAATACAAAATACTAAGCAAGGATTACAATCAAGGTTATCCCAAGATTCCAGGACAGGGACCGCAAGGCACGAGTGCCCTGTAGGGAATTTAATTTTTGCCAAGTTTGGGGACGACAAAGGGGATGGCTATATAAAATATAGGGAAAATTTAAAATATAGGGTGAAATTGCATATACACATTACATTCAAATGAAAACATGGATAAAGCATGCCATTTTAACATCATAGAACCTTAGCATACAACATTTCAGGAGTCGATACTCAATATGCATTCATAATTCTAAATTCATTGTCAATATGCATGTGATATTAAAATAATAAAATACAAAATGTCCAAAGGCTACACTGCTGCCATATACTTTCATATTCAATTATGATATAAAAATCAAAATACGAAAAACACAAAGCACACTTATGCTCCTATTCTGCATTTGCCAACACTGCATCAAAATTAAAGTCCTCTGAGTCACTACCACTGTCATGCTTCACCACATCCAACCATATTTTTCTTTTATAAAACACATTGTCTAGATTTCAGATAGGCGTTTTGTGAAGATAAAGGATTAAAAACTTGATGGATCATTTTATAAGCGTTGAAGTTGTTTTGGCTGATATAATGTCTCAGATGTTTTCCAAGAACGAGTTTTATAAAACAAAAATATGTTTTTTATGTGGTGACGCTGCCCAGCCTGTCAGGGACGCCCGTCGGTGTTGGGGTTGGTCGAGGGATGTCCAAGGCATCCCTGGCCATTGCCGGTACGTATGAACATCCCCCCAAAAAGTTGCAGCTGTCCTCGAGTTTCTGAAATGTTTCCACTGAGTTTTGAAAAATCAGGTACAGGGAGGGGACATCTCTTGGCTGTCCCCAAGTCCCTAGATCATTTCCAGTACGAGAGCAATGGTTTTAGAGAGGCCAAAATGGACTGCTGGAAACGAGAAGAGAAGAAAGGAGTGATGAAGTCCCCAAACTCAGTCACCAACCTCTGCAAAACCCAAACACCCTCTCCAAGAATCCCCATGCACTGACTTTAAAAAGTATGATCAGAATGAAGTACAACTGGCCTCAAACTAGTGAAAGTTGTGCAACAAAATCAGTAAACTTTCTCAATCAATTGTCACCAATAATCTCTAGCAATCAAGAGCACTGCAAATTGAGAAGAAGGAATTAACAAGCCACTATTGAAGCTTAGCTGTGATCTCTGTATGAAATCACTAGATATTGTCTAGGTTGTGTCTCTCAACAATGTGGAGAATGTCGCTTGCGAGGTGTTTTGTCCTCACAAACCTGAGAAGAACAATCTCCTTCAAGAGCAATAGCAATATCTAAAATATTAAACTCAACATAAGAGAAAAGAGTTCCAACTTTTTCGTTTTATATTTTCTCAGAAGGGATTGACCTTTCTCAATTTACCTTTTTAAAATACTAAAATAAAATCAAAGATTATAGAGTGCATTTAAGTCTCCAAGGCTTTTTTTTGATGTTGGGTTTTCTACAAACCCATTTATGTATGACTACCTGATACAGGAGCACGAGCTATAGACTGAACCTCTTCAACAAAGAGCCAAGGACTGAGGGGTATCCATTCCACCAAATTTACCAGAGGCATTAATCCCTACCTCATTCCTATATGATGTCAGATTCTTGGACTCAACAAGACTTTATTTCTAGTGGGCTCATTAAGAACGTTTCAGCTTCACCAGCAGACCAAGGGCCCATTGACAAATTATTTTAAAATATGCAAATTAACAATAAAGTTGAATATTTAATTTAACTTAAAAATATTAATTTATTGCTTTTAAAATTGAAATCACCAAACTGCACGAGATATTGAGCCAATAATATCCATTGCGTGCACCGTTATGTCTAAAAATAGAAATATTGACAAATGGCTTAGTTGGTGCCTAAAACTAACTTACTAAAAATAGTAAATAAGGGAAAACTCATCCTAAATCACTTCGGAAAGGGCGTTATGCTTATCATAACTATTTGAGCCCAAATAAACATCTGAGACATCCATCCCACTAGATCAACTGCCTCCAAAGTTCCCTAACCCCAACTCATTAGCCTACATGAACTTAAGAAATTAGGCTAATAGCCCACCCTACTGAATAGGTTAGGAAGGGAATATTACAGTTTGCCCTTCCTAGAATTGCTTGTCGTCAAGCAATCTCAAAACTTGATGTTGCAAAAGTTTCCGATTCTCCGATTTTTCATCCTCTATTGGCAAGTTCTTCCATTTTACCAAATATACTTTAATGAGCCTCCTCTGATGAGTTCACTCTCTGGTGTCTATGATGGCCTTTGGAATCAGTATCACTTTCCCTTCTCATCTAATGATGCCAACTTAGATGAGGGAACTAGATTTCCCAAGTGCCTTCTTGAGCCTGGGTGCTTGAAACACATTATGAACTGTGTTGGTAGTTGGTAACTCAAGCTCATAGGCAACCTCTCCAACCCATTGAGAAATTTTGAATGGACCATAGAACTTGCGCTTAAGCTTCTCCTCTCCACTCTTCTTGACAGTAGACTATTTATATTATTGCAATCTCAGATAAACCATGTTCCCAACCTCAAAACTACTTTCTATATGATGTTGATCAGCATACAAGTTCTGCTGATTCTGTGCCTGCTGCAAATTCTCCTTTAGTGACCTCATGATGTCCTAACACTTCTACAGTAAGTCCTTTTCCTTAGGGTGTTTGCTGTCCTCAAAAAGGAAATCCACAAAGTTGGGTGGCTCGTATCCATACAAAGCCATGAATGGTGTTATCGTGATGGATATATGATTGGTAGTATTATAGAAATACTCACCAAGCTGTAAACATTTGATCCAAGCTCTCTTCTATCTAGAAACATAGTTCCTGAGATACCCTTCCACACATTTGTTTACAATCTAGATGGTAGCTTACTAGGAGTGAGCTCAGTCCTACTCAATCTAAAGAGCTACTGGAAAAAGATACTTATGAACTTGTTGTCCCTACCACTAACAATTCTCGTTGCATCCCATGCAATCTAAAGTTCTCCTTTGAAAGAAAATCAGTTACATGTGCAGCTGTATATGTTGCTGAAATAGAAAAGAAATGTGTGAGTTTGGTCAATTTGTCAACCACCAAATAAATGCAATGCTTTCACTGTACCTTAGCTAGCCTTGCGATGAAAACCGTGGAGATACAATGCCATTTTTTATTAGGAATGTGCAAGGGCTGAAGTAGACTAGGTGAATAAACTTTGTTCATTTTTATTTTGCTGGCAAGTGGGACACTCTCTGACATACTTAAGGACTTCATTTTTAAGTCCTTTCTGAGTAAACCTCTCTCAAATCTGCCTATAGATCTTGAAGAAATCCAAGTGACCAGCCATAGGTGCATCTTGGAAAGTCCTCAATATCTTCACCTTAAGCTATGAAGAAAGTGCCGAATAAATTCTATTCTTATACATGGACACTGATGTAAAGTTTATACTCCTTAGCATCTAGAGACTCACTCTTCGAGATGCTCAAGACCTCCTCAAGATTATGCATATGCTCCTCTCAAGTCTTATTGAAAATCAAGATGTCATAAAAAAATGTCAAAACAAATTTCCTCGACTATTTCATAAACTTTTGATTCATGTAACTCTGGAAAGTGGTTGGAGCATTTGCCAATCCAAAGGACATCCCCAAAAAATCTGAAATGTCCAAAAAGGCACCCGATAGCAGTCTTCTCAATATCCTCTTTCCTCATTCGTATTTGATGGTACCCCAACCTCAAATCTATCTTGGAAATGTATTGAGTACCATGCAACTCATCAGTACACTCATTGATCCTAGGAACTGGATACCTGATCTTAATTTTCTTTCTGTTCAGTGCCCTGTTATCAATACACATCCACAGTGTTACAAATTTCTTCTTTAGCAACACTACTGCCGATGCGAATGGACTCTTGTTGGGTCATATGTGCCCCATCTCTAGTAACTCCTTAATTGCCTTTCTTTTTTATCTTTATGCCTCTTAGGATGTCGGAAAGGCGAAGTGATTACTGTTTTGGCTCCCTCCAACTCAATAACATGTTATATTCCTCTCTTAGGTGGAACTCCATGAGGGATGCTCCCGAACACCTATGCTTGGATAGCAACCTTTGAATATCAGGATGGTAATTGTTGTTTTTCTGGTTTGAAACTGTAGGAACCGTTGGCATGATGAGACACTTGGCTACCCACTTTACCTAATCATGTGAGCTGCTCCATCCTCTTAAGTGATACCAGTCAAAGCCTTCGATCTAGAAGTCCTCTGAGTACTACTTTCATTCCCAAATTTTTGAACCTCATCTCTAATTTCTATAAGTTGAAAGAGAACTCCACAAGTGATAACATCCATGCCATACCAAAAATAACATCACCGTCCCCCATATCAACCACATAGTATTCATCTTTCAGCTCATAACTACCCAATTGTATACTCAGATTTGAGATCATATGAGGACAAGGAAGCTTATACCCATTAGCTACCATCACCTTAAACCAAGGTTGCACAGAGACGGGGGTACTTTGGGTACAGGTACGACATTTTTTCAAAATAGGAGACGGGGGTGCTTGGGTATGTCAATTTTTTAAATATAATTTAATATTTTGTAGAAAATATGAAAATTTAAAATTAATTATTTATAGTGCTGAGCAGTTGAAGGCTGAAGTTATATAAATAATAAAATTATTACATTACTTTTCTAATTTCTTTGTTTCTATTTGTATAACTATAAATTATTGAATACTAAAAGTAAAATTTTAAATTATATAAAACATACAGTATTGGGAACGAATATATAATTAAATCAATGAAACACGGGACATGGAATGGAAACATATGACATGGATGTATCTAATTTATTAAACACATGGCATGGATCTATCCAATTTACTAAAAAATGACATCTATGATCTATCTAATTTATTAAACGCATAGCCTTAAAAATTACTTTCAAGTTTCGCTAACGCAACCTCTAAAAAAATGACCGACCCAACTTGCAACAAACGGTGATTTCAGTCTTAAAAAAGGGCATTCAGTTTGCAAACAACCAGCGTGGAAGATGAAAAAAATGGCAATGGAAGATGAAAGGTAGTCTGAGACGGAAAAAATGGCAATGTAGTGCGTTTTTGTGCATCTTCTAGCTCAAAAAACCCGCGTCTTCTCTTCTTCTTGCTCTGTTTTCGTGTGTCTTCTTTCCCTTTTTCTTGTGTTGCTTTAGGATGGTCAACATTGAATGTTAAGGTTTTTTGGTTGCATTTTGCCAATGCGACAAAGATTTATTTTTTGCTCATTCTTTTTGGAGGTTTGCAGGACACGGTAGAAGAGGCTTTCCTAGCATGTTTGGCTCAGGGGTCCGTATCCCACTGAGCACCTAGTATGGGAGTCGTGTTCCAGTACCCGGGTCGCGTTCCAGGGGTCTGTCTACGTGTACTCCTGCAACACAACCTTAAACCCATTATGCTTTTCCGTTTGCAAACTTCTCCTAGCCACAAAGCCTTCATCAATGAAATTGTGTGGCTCTTGTATCAATCAATCCTATTATTCGTTGCCCTTGTATACCACCTCTAACTTTGAATGCGGTTACCTTTTGAGCGCTAGTGAGTTGTTCAATGGTCCTATTATCCTTTGACTCTTCTTAAATGAATTTTTCTCTTCACTACTTTGAATTGGCCTCTTTTTCTGATTTTTCTGAAGTTGATTCCTCAACAAAAAAATACTCGAATTATTTAGCTTTGGCTTTTATGCTACTCTTATGTGATGGGGCCCAATGTTTTTTGCAATGGAACCATAATTTTTTCCTTAGGTCATTCAATCGCTCACTATCCAACTTTTTAGAATCTTTTCGTGGTTGATGTGATTCCCTATGAAACTGTTTCTTGCCTTTGTTCTTGTTGTGAGGTAATCCTTTGGATTGAAACTTGCTTCTAGAAGTCGAAGCCTCTATATCTATAGCTTTCTTAATAGGTGGATTGAGAGCCTTAATCCACCCTCTCAATGGATTTGTCAACCCATCTATTGAAAGAACCACGAGTCTGCTTTGTAAAAAATCTTTGACCAACATTGTAAGTCTTTGAAAATCAGCGATATATGTATTTACTGAACCCCATTGTTTCAGCTGTGCCAACTCCTTGAAATGTAGCTCGAGGTCCTTCATATCAAATTTTTGAATCAACCTCTTTGTAAATCCTGATTAAGAAGCAATCCGATCATGTTTGGTGGTGATCATCCCATGATGCCACCACTCAAGTACAATGCCATCGATATGTATTGTTGCATACTTAATGGCATGTTTCTCTGGCACAAGGTTGAACGTGAAATAGGTATCTAACTTGTTGAATCCAAACTTGAGCTGAAGGCTTCCCTAAACTATCATAATAAGGTAGAGTCAACTTTCCTACCTTCTTGTGCAATTACAAGTCATAGTTTTGTATTCTTCCACTATTGTCTGGTCCATGTTTCATCTTGGTATCCATATAGTTTCTTAATGAGATAGCGGCCTCGAACTCAGGACCTCTAGTCTCCCAATCATGTCGGAACTGATTTTGCAAACCAGTTATTTTTAGGCTTGTTGTCATCCTCTGCTGGTGCCCTAGGTGGAAAGATAGGCATGAGAGACCTTGAATGGATAGTTCTTGTTTGCTGATTTTGATTTCCATCATGGATCGAGTTTTCTCCTTGGTCATTGCTACCTTTGTTGTTGCCTTCATTATCGCCTCCATCCATAGAGAACCTTTTGTGTACTCCCCAAGTTGCCAAGTACTATTGAATTTTCAGTTGGGCGAGTATTCTCAAGTTTAACTCTTGAGTCTTTGCAAATGAGTTGCAAAGGAAAAGTTGCCGGATTTAAGATGAAAACTCATTGGTTTTGAAGGGATTTAGAGGTAAAAAATTTGTTGCATGGGATTGAAACGTGCGAATGTGGGGTTAAAATGCATTGAGGCAGATTAAAATTGCATTTCACAAGGACTTCTTGTATAGAAGTTTAAAACCTTGCATAAAGTCGATTTTCTTTTGTCTTGCTAAGTACGTTTTAAGTCTTGAGTTTGCGAACTATGGTTTGCACCATCTGTCAAGCCATTAATTTTGTTAAAAGTTCCAAACACTAATTTTGTTGTCGTGTCTTTTATTTTGTAGCTTGTGCTATAACCAAGGTATCCAACAAATTTGAAAATATCTCATTTCTTGGACCTCTTGCATTTGTCACCTATTTTTTTTGAGTTATGTGTCTCTAGAACCTTCTATTCTTCAGCAATTAACTTTGGAGTAGACATGTTTCGGTGATAATGTGGTTGAAATGGTGATTGTTCCCAACTTGATATATCACAGTTCTATCGTGTTGTACCCTCTAGGTTGGCAGGATACACTGCTCTGATACCGCTATAATATACATCCTTGTCTACTATTTTCTTTTGTTTTTTTTTTGATGTTTTGCTTGTTGGATAGAATAAGATAGAGAGGATAGAAAGTGCAGAAATATAGATTGCAAGGTATGTAGATCTATAACAAGAAATAAATAGAACAATTTGCAATTTTAAATGTTTATACTCAACTGCAATTCAGAAGTGTAATATAGAAATCAAATTGTGAATACCTAAATGCTAAGTTACCGGTAGGTCGATACATGGATTTTTTTTTGGGGGGGGGAGGTTGGATACATTTGGGTACGTGTATATATACCATAAATTTATTTATATACAACAAAATCAAAGAAATATACATAATTAAATCATTTGATAGTATAATACTTCATCATTGATCAATGCCAAATGCCAAAGATAAATATTAAATGCCAATTAATAGTTCAAAAATATTGAAATAAGAAATATCATGTCTATGTGCACAATTCCAATGAAAATCATTACAATTACAAAATGTAGTTCATGATTCATCAATCATCAAAAGGATTATCAAAAAAATGTGCTTATGGGGTCTGGATAAAATATAAAGAAAGCACTTTAAAATCTCTTCTTTTTAAATGAAAAAGTGCTTATAGGGCCTGGATTCACCCAAATGCTCTCCGTATACGCTCTGGATGCGCATGATGCGTATCTAGGCGCATCCACAGGTTGTGGATGCGCATTCGGACTGCATCCGGCTGCAGATCTACATCTGAGCATATCCGCATCGGATGCAGGGTCTGTTAGTACGAACCCAGTAATTAAGCCTAAAAGTGCAAATTTGATCACAAACATAAATGTAACATACCCATTTGTTGATAATGAAAAATACTGAGCAATGATTACTGTTGATGTTATATAGCGTCGAGAGTTATCTTTCTCCTAAAGGCGAATCACTTGTCCAAGAAATGCGAAGGGTCTTGCATTAGAAATTGAAAAGACTTGCATGGAGATGTGAAGAGACATCCATTTGAAATGAAGAGACTTGTGCTTTAAATGTAAAGAGTCTTCAGTTTCGAAGATGAAGAGTCAAGTCTTCTATATATTTTTGTCTTGTGCATTGGTTGGGTGTTAGACACACATTATATTGCTGGTTTTGTGTGTAGTAGATGGATTGTTGGTTCAGTTTGAAGCATTGTACACAAATCTCTATTATTTTATCAATAAAGCATCATTTCTTGTGTTGCTGGGTTTTTCCCCTCAAGTTGGAGGGTTTTCCCAGGATAAATTTCAGTGTCTTTTTGTGTCATCTATTCTTGCATGTTTTGTGTTTAAGAATCTTTTGTTTCTTTGCTATTTTGGTTCATAACATTAACATGGTATCAGAGCGGGTCTAAGGAATCGATCCGAACCAGAATAGAACAATTGGATTCTAGAAGAATCGTAATGTCTAATGGGAGTCAAATATGCTGTTCAAAATGAAGGATTCATATGAGAATGTGTAGCTGAAGAGCCTTAGAGGGTAGAATCTTTGATGAAGCTTCTTACCTGGAAAGGGAGGATGCTGTCATGTTCGTCTATGCTTACATGTTTAGCATTCATGTCTATGAGGATAGCAGATGTACTGGTGTTCAAATTTTTCATTCTGTATAACTGTGTGACGGTGAAAGATCTGTTGGTGGATTGTGAGGAAATTTAGGCAATAAAGAGAAGTATTTGAATATTGGTCATGAATTTTATGTAGTTAATTCATGCTTTAGTATTAAGAATAGTGAATCATGTATGCTTTTAGCATTGACCTGTATATATTCTCTTTATGAATAGTTTCATTCTTTGAACTATTGCTAATCTCTCTAAAAATGCTTTCAGGATGGATCGAGAAGCAATGGGATGATGAGAGATTACATGCAAAGTCATGCAGGCTATAGAAATAAACACGGGAACATTGCTTGCAGCCATGTGACTGGATTGGTGGCACATAACTTCATTAAAGAGAAAGAACCTATTCAGATTGTCATTGCAATTAGTTTCTTCGAAGAGGAAGAAATGACATTTGGAGGGAGACTATTCAGTTGCAGAAATCAGATTCAGAGGGAGCTTGAGTAGTTGATGTAGAATGCCAAGTCCTTTGCAGTGGATCAACAAACTTGTGTAGTAGTGTGACTGCAAAAGCTCATCGTTGGAAAAACATTGGAGCCAATTTTCTGGTATTGTGATAATCAAAGCCATGAGAATGCTGCCCCTGTTGAGAGGGAGTCTCAACATTCAGATGATATCTTATGTGTTTTAATGAGTTCTTCTCTGAGAGGGAGAAGTTCGAGGTGCAATCCCTTGTTAATGAGTTCTGCTCTGAGAGGGTGAAGTTCGAGGTGCAATCTCTTGTTAATGAGTTCTTCTCTGAGAGGGAGAAGTTCGAGGTGCAATCCCTTGCTAATGAGTTTTCCTCCGTGAGGGAGAAGTTCGAGGTGCAATCCCTTGTTAATGCATTCTTCTTTGCGAAAGAAGTTTGAGGTGAAAGCCCTTGTTCCACCCTCTGGGAGTAGCTATGATGGATGTCATGTGAGAGACTTCTATGACTTAGCTCTTGTGTTTTTCACCCTCTGGGAGTAGCCATGGTGAACGATATGTTGAGATGAAGACACATCCATTTGAAATGAAGAGACTTGTGCTTGGAATGTAAAGAGTCTTCTGTTTCGAAAATGAAGAGTCAAGTCTTCTATATATTTCTTTGTCTTCTGCATTGGTTGGGTGTTAGACATGCATTATATTGCTGGTTTTGTGTGTAGTGGATAGATTGCTGGTTCAGTTTGAAGCATTGTACACAAATCTCTATTATTTTACCGATAAAGCATCATTTCTTGTGTGGTTGGGTTTTTCCCCTCAAGTTGGAGGGTTTTCTCGGGATAAATATCAGTGTCTTTTTGTGTTATCTATTCTTGCATGTTTTGGGTTAAGAATGTTTTGTTTCTCTGCTATTTTGGTCCATAACATTAACAATTACAATGACTAGCAAATAAGGGTTCCAACACCCTAGCCACCTCCACAAAATAACGCCAAAATGGACTGTTGGAAATGAGACGAAAAGAAAGGATTGATGGCATCCCCAAACTCAGTCACCAACCATCCTATTGGGGGTTGGGAAAAACAAATTCTATATTAATCCTACAGATGACATGTGAGCGATCAACACTCTTGCGGTTGCTTCAGTCAGGGAAATAATCAGGAATTTAATTAAGCTGGGAAAGAAGATGAAGGTTACACCACAAGATGAAATGACTATCATGAGGGATGCATTTCTTAGCATGTTTTAGGAATATAACACTCTTCCTCAAAAGGTTAGGAATGATTTATCTTTTAACCATTTCATGGACTTTCATCCAAAGCTATATGGTATGCATGGTGCAACAAAGAAGCAATATCATAGGATAGCTCGTGACTTGTTTGCAAGAAGACTTGGTTCATGTAGTGGCAGGCAAAGGGTGTTTGGTAATAGGTCCCAGGATCGAGATTGGGATGGAAATGCAGAAGTGAGTGAAGATACCGTCATATCAACAACTTCTACATTACCAGTTGAGCCATCCGTCGAGGTGTTTAGCGATATGCCTATGGATGTTGATGTGTGCACTGATGATAGCGTACATGTTGTTGTTGATTATGAGGTGAGTGATGTAGCAACAACATCATGTTACAATACACATCAACACAGTGGTGAGGTTCACTAGGTGAACAATCTTCTGTTTGGGATGGATACAACATTGTCTTATGACAATCCACTTTTTGAGGTTGATGTTGATCACTTACCTGAATGGGGCTGGGCACAATTTACACCATCTACAGACACAGTTCAATTTCCTATAGCAGCAGGAGGTGATGTTCCTATGTCTACTGATTATGTTGAGGATGTGGCCACACTCATCTCAGTTATAGGAACAGATGATATAGTTGGGATGGGTGCATATGTTGAGAGCAACAAAGAACCACATGATGCATAGATACTCCTTTGGCTATGTCCATTGCAAGGGTTGTTGGTGATGGTTCAGTTGACTGAGCTTGTATTCAGAACTATGACAGTCTGTGCTTGACTGAGGTTGGAGCTTTTTATCGTGACTGCATAGGGAGAGCTCATCACTATTTTTCTGATCCATACACAGAGTTTGATGATACATCCGTGTGGATTGACTTTGAGGTTGTACCATCCTTTGTGGTATGGGTATTTGCCATCTGTTGTAGATGGGATCAGTAGTTGCAAGTTGGATAACTTGTAGAGTTAGCACATTCGTGGGAACTTTGTAGAGGATGGAGTTAGTTGTGATGTTGCAGACACGTTTCGTGATTCGTATCTCCACATAGTATATGGATGAGAGTTCAGTTCGCTTTGGGACCCAGGTGATGACAGGGTTAGCACTGCAGTTTGGGCAGGTCGCATTGATTGGCTTCACCACCTTGGGCATGGTGGAGTTGAGTTCAGAATTGAGTTAGGATGTTCTTGGCAGGCTTCTGTTCAGAGTTTGGGATCCTTCCAGTGCATCGAGATTTCAAACAGGGCTCATGGAGGATTTTCGGGATGTGTACATGGTGCCGAGTACATATGGTTTTTTCTTTTGACCCTCATGTGCATGATCTCTTTCAGGTGCACAATTCAGTTGCGCATGTGTTGGACAGTGTGTATGGTAGTTCACTTTGTGCAGCTTGGGACAACAAGCTTTGGTAGTCTATCAAGTTGCTTCCCTTTAAGATGTTCACTCTTGCGACATCTACAGTCAAATTTGATTCAGTTTGTCAAGTTCTGGCAGTTATAGTGGTGATGATGTTACAAGAGGTGGTTAGTGATCACGGGGATATTACACAGTCTTATCGTTGGGATCTGGGTGGACTGTTGTGTTATTTGCTTCTGGTATTGCTTGGGGACAAGCAATTTTAGGGAGGGCGGATTGTAATATCCCCTTTTTAGTTGGTGTCTAAGGGCGAGTTGTTAGCCCATCATTGCGACCCTGGTGGGATAATGTTATGGATAAGGGGTCTCAGTTGGTTGAGCCAGTGGCCAATTCCTACTCCGGAGGTTAGGGATGTTCAGGGTTGCTCTTCATTTGAGTCAGATTGGCAAACTTACTATTTATAGTAAGTTACTATTTCGGGAAAATTCAGGGTTACTATTCTGAGCAGGGCACCTGAACAGTGGGTAGTAGCATAGAGGTTTGAGGACTTCGGCAGAGCTTCCAGTTTGGGACTTACTATTTATAGTAAGTCGATTTATGGTCAGTGCTATTTTCTGCAGGGCACCTTGGCGTTTGGGTCAAGCAGTGAGCACCTAGATTTGGAGCGAGTCCTTCAAAGAATTTAATGAGCTATTAAGTCATTAATAATCATTAATTAAATCCCATTTAATTAATGATTAAATATAAAGTTTATATTATAAACTGTGCTCAAGTGCATTAAATGTTTATTAAATTATAAAGTGAGTTGGTGCTTATATTTGGAGGGAAATATAATAAACTATTATATTTCAAATATGTCAACAAAAGCAAATTTTACTTTCAATTGCCTAAGTTATTCTTTAAGTTATGCAAAGTGTAACCTAGAAGCTACGGGCCAATTTACCTTGGAAGATATAAATGCATTCAATGCAGGGTGAAAATCATTCTATTATGCATTTGTGAATTTGAGAATTGTGATGAGATGGAGCCAAGCGTTTTAGGGAAATGAAGCTTGTAGAATTGTGAATTCTACCAAGTTTGATGCAGTTTGAATTGATTTTCAGAGCCAGTGAATTGTGCCAAGTGTTGGTTTATATCAGAGCCATCCATTTGCGCTTAAAATTGTGATCAATTAATGTGGAGAGATTCAGCATTAACCTCAGGAGGTTTTTCAAGGTTGGAGAATGATCATTAAATGCTGATCGCTGCCAAATGAAGGTCAGTGTTTGAGTTTAGGCTGCCACTCTTCCTTTACAGGCAACAACCATTATCCATAGAGCTGCGTCTATTATTACTGGGTAGCATTTTTGTTTGTGGGGCTGCTATTGAGTGAAACAAGGCACATTTTGACATCTGTGTGCCTTCTTTTAATTTCAGACCCCAGCGACAAGTGGAATAGTTTCCAGCAGTAACGATAACCATAATTGGGCAACAAATGGTGTATACAACAGTTACACGTTTAATATATATTGTTTTCAAATATATTCTTCATGCATGATATTATTTTGTATATTCTAGTGGTGAAGAATTGAGGAAAGTTATTAATGAATTAAGTTTATAAGAGCTTAGTGGTAATTTGCAATTGATTTTCAAGCTTTGTTTTTGAATTTTATATGATGTTGAAGAATCCGATATGCAATTCCCAGGAAAACACAAAAATTGTAAAATTGCAAAAATAATCTCATTCAAGACAATTGAAATCAGTGATAGAACCATCGGGGTTCTTACAGTGGTATCAAAGCTTGCCTGCAAAGTGTTTGACCAAATGTCAAACATCTAAAATTAAACCACAGTCAAGTGTTGTCAGAGTTAGAACCCCAGGGGTTCTTACATAAAAAGGACAACCTAGTGCAATAGCTTGTTGGGAAGACGATTAAGTGTTTTAAAAGTTGGATACCTAGGTAAGGGGATCTTTTAGTGATATAAGGAGGTGTTGGGGTTCATTTAAGGGATATGTTGATGAATGATATTGTTATGTTGTTGAATTGAACGTGGAGTACTTTCACAATCTTTGGAGGATGAAAACCCTATAAATGTTCTAGCTTTGGGTTTGAAAGATAACCCTTAGCTAGACTAGTGTGGTTTCATTTAGATGCCACCACTATATTATAAGAATGAAGATATGCACATTGATTTGATATCACAGATCCTGAGGTGTTTGCCTTGCATATTCTAGAGTTTTTGTTTTGTAGTTTTGGAGGTTTATCATCTTGTTGGTGATACCATTTTACCCAGATTTGGCCGTACAATTCTACCACGTGAGGCTATACAATCTTCATTGAGGTGTAAGGGGTTGATGAACTTTTTCTAGTTGTTTGTTAGTGCTACATAGCCATTATTGCAGGTCATTCATTGAGGACATTGTGTAATGTTCCCACTTTAGCAGTTGACCAAGTGTGTGTGTGTTAGCCTAGTTCTACATGGTCCCAAGGGCTAATGAAGGGTTTAAAGGGATCCTAGAGTGTTTTGGCCTAGTCATTTCCAGTTTGGGCCAAAACGGAGTTGATTTACTCAGTTTCAGGCATACTTACTATTTTTAGTATGTCAACAGGACACAGCAGAAGCCAATTTTGGTGATTGGATTTGATACTCCTCAGCGAGAGCTTTCCGACGAGCTATTACTCGCGCTATTTGGAGTCTGTTTGCTGATATATTTTAATGCCTGAAGTGTTATTAAAGTAACATTTAATTTAATTGTAAATTGTTAAAGTGTTACTTTAATATTTATTTTATGGGGATGGGTACCTAAGGGAGACATAAGTGAATATTTTAATATGTTTTATATTGCACATCTTTTATCCCACATTGCTCATGTGAGTTGAGTCGACCCT